>JASDQU010682830.1:75141-107338 GCA_032191745.1 Picea mariana
GTTCTGGGATGGCGAGTTCGGGAGAACCTGCCGAAACTCTGTTGTTTGTGGCTATCACCACCTCCTGGAAGGCGACCCGAGCCACTTCTGCATCCCGCTCTCTGACAGTCAGGTTCTCGAAAATCTGATGCATCAACAGACAATTCTCTCGGATCACTCCCACTTTGGTGAGCAAGCTCTGTTGTGCAGAAGAGATCCTATTTCGAATCTTGATCGCTCTGGATTTAAACCCCTCGATGTTGATCATCCTGCTTTCAATGATCCCTATCTGAGCCTGCAGCTTTGAAATCATAGTCCTCTGTTGATTCACCTGTATCTGACCGTCTCGGACCACTAGATGTGCTTGCTCCAGCTTGGTTTTGAGCACTTCTATTTTATTTTTATCCTCTAGTCGGGCCAGTTCTATCTCCCTGCTCACCTGGACTTTAGCAATTTCTATGGAAGAAGCTACTCTGGCTTCGAGAGTCTTGATCAGGTGATTTTTCCTTTTGAGCTGGTTTTTTAGCATTCCGACCGTAAACTGGTTCGCCGATGCATACGCGCCTAGCATTCCTGTGATCTCCATGGAGAATTTCTCATTCTTTTTGTTCTTCCCGTCGGTCATAACCTTGAACTTCTTAGCAGTCGATTCTCCCTCCTGGTAGAATTCCCTTTTTACTACCGCTTTCCTCTTTTTATCAAAGAAGAACTCGTTCGGAGGAAGTTCTTCTGCTCTTATAGGCCTCAGCTCCTCATTGAATATTCACCCTTCTCTGATATTCCCCTACGCCGACTGTAAGGGAGTGACAAAAGTGATAGGCTCCCCAATTTGTTTCGCCGATTTCCCTGGGGTGTCAACAGGGTTTTGCTTCTTTGGCGGTCCCGAGGTTTTTGTTTCGACTTTAGGATTCTGTTTCTTTGGCGGGTCCGGAGTTTGTGCCTCTTCTTCGGGCTTCTTTGTTTACTCCTCCTCGCCTTGGTGTTTTTCCAAGTCAAGAGCTGCATCCTTAGGGCCTTCAGTATCCTTCGGCTCCATCTCAGAAACGCCCAAACTCCCTCCTCGCAACACAGTGGTTAGACAACTTCGTCTATGTTCTTGAAATCTCAATACAGAGGCTGTGTCTTCAGGTGCTAAGGATTGGATCCAAGCCAGCACTTCCTCATAAGAGCTCGCCCCTTGGAAAATGTCATCCCGGGGTAAAAACTCATCTTCAAACCTCTTTAGCCCATAATTAGCTAAATGGTTGCTCACGATTTTCTGAGGATCATGTTTTATACTCGATGGAGACCGAATTCAGGTCTTCCAGGGTTGCAGCCTCGGCTTTGGTATGTCTGAAATCCAATAAAGAATAATAATTTAGCCGAATGGGAAAAGATGGCCACACCTTCTTTGAATATGATTTGAGTTCTTTACTCACCCCGCCAATCACTATTTTTCAGTTGACCTCGCGACAAGCCAGCTTGTCAGGGATGAACAAGGGTAGTGCAAGTGGGGGAACAACAACCCCGAATACTCTGAAGTAGGAGAACTCTGCCTCCACGTACCAGTACGCTATACCACTTAGATTTGCAACAATGTTGTCTGAGATACGAGGTGGTGGGTGACCAAAAATGGCGATATGCAGGGGTACCATCACCCAGTTGAAAATTTCGTAAATGAAATTGTCGGCTTTATTTTCCCACTGTTTGTCATGATACTCATGTACGGGTTTTCCTTGGGCTGGATTCCAATCCCAGCTCATCAAGGGGAATGGCGTCATGGAACATACCACATCCATAATATATGCAGACATGAAAAATGAGGATGGTCTCCTGCTTGCCTTCTGCTCCCAATATTCTGTGACCCTATTGGCCAAACTATCTGAAAGTATCTTTGCCCAATTAAACGAGCAACCTTCTGTGACTCAAAACATGAGAAGCACCCACGTAATGAAGAAATGCAATGTGTCCTCCCTCTTGAATAGTTGACATGTCATCATTGCCACATACTTATACTGTGGCTCCAGCGAAGCGATTGAATAAATGCCCTGGTCATTTGCTTTGAATTTCGCAGAGCGTGAAACCCAATCCTTTATCAAACCGGGCATGGTCTTATCATATTGTGTGCACTCCTTCTCTTTGGACTCCTCTAGGAATTCATCACCATACATGTATTCAGATGTCGTCGGGAGCTTATACATGGTTTGGATATGCTCCGGTCTAAAAGTCCCGACCGTGACCCGCTGGTCATTCATGATAGTTCTGGTGGGTAAGTCTATGTGATCCAACGCCCATCAGATCATATCATAATATGGGAGAAACCGTGGTCTGGTTGCTACCCTGTGCATTCTGGATTGAACAACTATCTTGTATTTGGTGTTTAGGTCATCCTTTTCGTTGTCGTCTGAGTCTGAATAATTCACTAGCTTGGATTGCAGAATGTATGAAACAAACGATCAGCTAGGGACCGAGTTGACACTCCAGGGTGAAGTATCGGAAACATTATCCAAGCCTTGCCCTACGACCTTGACATTCACCTTTGCTATTTTCCGTGGAGCCATAGTTGAAGCTTGCGTTTTCTCCCTTCTGCGATAGAACTACGTATACATGCATAAATTAGTTCACTCGAAAATGACGAGTTCTGTGTGCTTATGAAAATTCTTTCATTATAATAAAATGAAACTCTTATATATATTTGAAAATTTGGTACTTTTCGAAATAAGCCTGTCAAATCGTAATTAGAAACAAATTAAATGCATAAAATCCGATCTTATATGCGTGGATTTACCCTACTTATCCATAAATGTCATAAATTTTTAGTGGTTTGACAGACAGTCGAAGCATGGAGAGAAAATGGCTATCTCGAGAAACGTGCAGGCCTCGAGGCATGGGATATATCTTTCTTTATTTTAAATTATCAAATCTTACCACCGTTCATCAATTCCTCATTGTTCTCTACTTCGTGGATTTTATTTTAACATTTTGAGTCCCCAACTCCCAAGATCGTGAGGACCGATTTTGGATTAATTAACAGTAATCGTGATTTGGAGCATCATTAATTTTATAATCAATCTATTCGCCACATCGCAACTCGGAACTTCGAAGACAAGTTTTTGGGAGATTAGTATGCTGAGTCGCGAAACCGCGAGATGGCGCTAATTAAGACTCAATTAAGGGGCAAAAAATCTTGGGTTAGGCAGTTAATTAATCATGCTATAATTACGTCGCAATTTTGTGAGTCAGGGTTTTAGAAGGCGTAACTTTCGAAAAGATAGTGCCGAGTGGCGAAACGCCGAGAACAGATTTTAACCATTTTTATCCTTTTTGCCTTTACCTTGACCAGGGTTATCCTAAAAATGCCTCGTGTTCTCGGCTCTCGGAGCTGTAAAATAAGAGTTCGAATATTGGCGAATGCCGAGGCGCGAAACCCCGATGACGTCTAATCACTGAGTTAAAAGATTTTACCCCTGTTATTGTCTTGAGTGAAAATTTAAAACAACTTCGTCGTTTCGTGAATCGGGACGTGTGAATTCATGGGTTATAGTATCCGACTTGCGAGATCTCGAAGTAAAACAAAGAGAGTGACATCCTTTCGAAAGTGGATTTGTTTCGAGAGTGGAAAAGCATCGTTGCTTACGTAATAAGGTTGTGGATTTTTCACAGTCTCGGGGGGAAAAATCAAAAGACCATCTCTAGATTTCAAGTATCAAAAATTGAAAATTGTGAAGGGTAAAAATAAAACAAAGGTGTCTCCATCACCACCTTTGACCTTTCCCTCTTGCGAGTCAGCGAAATGTTGGCCTCTCTCCACATGTCCCTCCAAATGGATGACTCTGATGATGTCGGGATAGCCAATGGCTATGATCTTTTTGGGTGCGATCAATGAATCTCATATTTTTATAAGGATCAACAACTGTGACCTTTTTATATGATATGATGGTCGAAGTCTATTCTGCGATGCAGCTCTTGTAGCTTTATCCCATCCTTCCATTTTAACATGATTTGATGGCTCAAATCATTTCTCAATTTTTTATATCGCGAGTTCATGCAACACTTCTTTTGACTTTCATGATCTATGAGTCAGTGAAATGCCAATCGCTTGACATGTGTCCTAATTTGGATCCAATGGCTAGGATCATTTCATAGTTTTGGAGTGTTGGATGAGTTAAGTGCCTATCCTCCCTGCAGCTATGCTAGATCTAACCATTGTTGGTTCTCCATTCTCTGATCCGATGGTCACAATCCTTTTACGATTCTCAAGCTCATGGTCAACCTCTTGATCAGACAACTTCTAAGCTTCTCACTCTGATCGGATGACTGCTAAGTCCTCTCACCATTTCTGCATATTGATCAATTGTTCAGTCTTTTCATTGATCCCGATGACATATATACAATATATTCTTCCTTCAGATCTTGATCTTTGAATCATTGTTATTCCTATCATGATCAACAATAGTCACGGATTTCCTCTCTATGCAATGTGCCATTCCTTCTGATCTTTGATCTTTTGATTATTCGCTTCTCCTGTTCGCACTTTCGATATCTGCATGAAATTTGACATCTTCTTCGGAATGATATACATGTTGACATCAATGACAATCTCATCTGATATACTTCATCATTACAGATCATCACTTCGACTGTTGACATCAATGACAATATTTCCAACATAAAACATAGTGAATGTTGGAATGTAAGTTGGATTTGAGATCGACAACTAAGATGTATATACATATATATGTTTATTTGATTTGATTTGATTCTGATAAATTTTTCATTCTGACAAAAAGATGTGGGCTTCGCACAATGTCTAGGCCAAGCTGTGTAAGGTAAAGATAAGGTAAAATCATTCATGAAACTATAAATTGTTGGAAAAACAAACATGGTGGTAGATTGATTGATTAATTGCATTTAATTGATAGACTACTTCTGCAAGGTATAAGAAGCTTGAAGGCACCATCATCATCAAGAAACAGTGGATATCCACCTTCTCAGAACTTATGCCTCAAGAGTATATCTACGATTCCACTTCCTACGACCAAAAGGTATCTCTTTTTCCGTGGCTTTGAAATTTATAGGTGCACCTGATATTGTGTGTAGTTTTGACTCCATCTTGCCTTCTAGGTGGATATCAGATAGGTTTTTAGCAACCTCTGTAGAGTTTAGTTTTGCTTTTAATTGGACTGGGTCTACCTTTCACTTTAGTTTCTCTTCGCAACCTTTATGTGCTTGGTTATCACACTAGGTTTAGTTTTTATTTCATCTCTTCAACGTTAGATGCATATCAACTTGGGGTAGTAAGTTACGTTTCATCATATTGACTTATGCAGTTGTATTATCATACCTGATTCTCTAGAGCTTGAGTTTTGTCAAAGAAGAATGAAAGAAGACGAGGTAGAGTAAAAAACTGGGTAATGTGAAATTAAGTTATAAATATTTGTAAACTTCAGTGAACAGTGTCAAAATCTCTCTACTGTTTCCAAATTTGTAAATGCTCAAAAATTTAACCTAAAAAAATTTGATGGTTGTTTTTGATAATCATGATAAATCTTTGAGACTCTATTGACTTCTCTTAATGACTTGATCAACCATTGACTTCTCTTACATAATCCATAGGATTGTTTTTCCTCTTTCTTTTGTTTCATATAGCTGTGAAAGTGACTCATCTGATTTATGGCTTAAGAGCACCTCAATTTAACAATTGTCACATTGCAAACATATTCCTTCCTTTAGCACCCAAAATTCATGGAAGATCCAAGATCACAACCTTCGTCTATGGTTATTATATTCCTTTCACTAAATCCTCTGTTATTTTAGTCGTTTGTTAATAATAACAAGGCAGATTTGTTTTGAATTCTTTGAAATATTTATCTACTGATTTTCCGTTGCAATCTTTTTTTTAGTTTTTTCAAACAGTTAGAGATTTTCCTTGATTCCATTTCATAAAAAAATTAGTTACATGAAACCTTCACAAAATTAAAAAATTCCTCTGTGTTTGCATATTTCCTCGAATCAATGGACAAAAACAATAAAGATAATGAAGGCATTAATTAATTCCTCCGTATCTTAGTACATTTATTAATGCCAAGTTTTTGTAGGAACTCTACCATATCATTTTCCAAATAGTAAATCATGTATCCTTTGTGAGAAAATGGCTTGTATTATAGCAACACTCTATAGACAACATCGTAGAGATACATACGCAAAGAAACAAGTGTTCACTTATCCCCATTCCAAAAGATTTCATTTGATATAGAAATGGTTTGTAAACAAATAAATGAATCTATACTTATCGAACAATATGAAAAATAGAGAGGGAATCAATGACTGCGTGCTATATTTTTTAGGTGATATCTTAGATCATGATCGTCAATATATAAAACAAAAAATGAAAACCTCAGATCATGACAGTTGATATCTAAAACAAAAAATGCAAACGATGGGAACGAACCTACCTTTCTTTTTTTGTTTTCTAGATTACGATTCTGGTCCTTATTATGAGAGATCCAGAGAGTGGTGCTCGTGCTCATAAAGATAGATAAGAAGATCCCCATGATAGGGATTTTGTCATTGATCCAACAAAAGACATTGATTTGGTTGATCCATGCTTTGTGGCTAAGCTGGCAACAAGCCTTGGTGTACATGTACTTGGCCTTGCAAGTTACAATTGTATAATCTATATAATCTATATGTGGAGCTAAGTGGAACCCCTCTGCCAACATTAATGAAAATAAATCAAATCAAAATCTTGGTATCTTGCAGGGACATTTCCACATGTGATTTGTTTTTATTTAGATATATATTTGTTAACCATATAGTCTGAGTGGGTCTAATGGTTAAGAACATGTTATTAACATTTATGTAAATTAAATTAGTTTAAATACATCTTAACTATGGATCTATCAAACCTAAATAGATCAAATATTCAAGTGCAAACCTTTAAGATTTCTTCAAGTTTTGCATTGTAAAAAATGTTTTCTCCTCCCCATATTTCATCCCTCTAGACACTTGGTAGATCTAGATTTATATAGAATTAACCACTCAAATATATAGATACAACAATTTATATTTTAGAAAAATAAAACAAA
Source organism: Picea mariana (assembly GCA_032191745.1). Lineage (NCBI taxonomy): Eukaryota > Viridiplantae > Streptophyta > Pinopsida > Pinales > Pinaceae > Picea > Picea mariana. The sequence goes on from JASDQU010682830.1 coordinate 82,188, forward strand.
AAATATACTTAGAACAATTAGATTATATATATATATATATATATATATATATATATATATATATTCATATTCCACATAATTTTTAATTTTTATTTTAATGTATTATGTTACATGAACATCTCCCAGTTGTACAAAAAAGAAAAATGATTTATTTTAGAAATAATAACTTCTTCTGCCCATTTTTAGTGATGGGACAAACTTTTAGTTAATTCTATTGGGATACAAATAATTAACTTCAAACAACAAATTTTCATAATAAATTGATATTTAAATATTTTAATGAATGTTGAATATTTTCGTTTACAATATTAAAATGAATAATTTAAAATGAAATTGTATAAAGAGTTGAGAAAATCATTCATGATGGAAAGTGGATATAATCACTCATAGTACATGTTATTTTACCTTGGCAAGTTTCTCCATAAACATCTCCTACTAGCTTAGTCGGGGTAGAGAAAGCCTAGTTGGGGGTAGAGAAATCCATTTAGAAGGTTGTGTACATATATGTTATGTTTCGGGACACGTCTAGCCAAGAACTTTATTTTTGTGTGCTACATGCCAAAGATGTGATCTTGGCCATTTAATATTTTATGGTTTTTTGATTTCATTTCATTTTAACTCTACTTCAAATGATTAAAATTGATAAGAAGATGAAAAATTGAGAATCAAAGGTATGAAGGCATGGACGAAGACATATTTTTCTAGTAAATGTAAGAGAAGAAGGCATGCAAGTGAGAATCCAAAACAAGAGAGATAAGGTAAATTATTTAAATGTGATTATGTTGTTGCACAAGTACTTCAAAGAACTAAGTTTTGAGGGCACACACAAAACAAGGAAGGACAATAGTTAGGCATGAAAAAATAGATAGACACACAAAAGCAAGAAGAATAACAGTCGAGAATGAAAAAGAAACAAGTAGGCACTAAGGTAGGAAAAACATGCCTGAAGAATGAGTTTTCATGAGTTGCAATGAGTAATCCTGAGTTGTCATAGGGTTTGGGGATAAACAAGTAGGTTTTTGAGCCCTAAATTCTATGTATAAATATATAATGGGTCGGGAAGAATAGGATGATTAGAGAATAGGATGCTAAAGAATAGGTTGTTATTGTTTTTGCTAAAATAATATACTAAGAATGAGAGATAGTATATGTTTGAAGGTTCAGGGAGGATTTTGGAGAGAGAGGCTTTCACTGCAGAGTGTCTAGGTAGGATGGGGAAGGATATCATGATATATCTATTGTAAAAATAGTGCAGAATCCTGAGATGATTGAACGAAGAATAATAAAGAAGGCAACTACTATTGAAGTAGCCCAAGAATTGGGTGAAACACATTGAATTATATGGTTAAATGTATTCTTATGTGATTGTTCATGAATGTTTTGTTTATGCATAAGTAGAATTAGATCTGTTTATTACATTACTGAAGCACACTAATGATGAATGTTACAGTTGTTGGTGTTGTGTGCAGGTTGTAATACCATAGGTTCAAGTTATATTTAGCCAGAAAAACACACCAGACACTGGCCCTTTTGGCATCACCTACTTGCGCAGATGAAGTCTCACCCAAGGTATCTAGGTTTCTACAGTATTGAGGGAATTGAAAGTTTCTATCCTATTTATTTTTATTTATATTTTCTCTGTGTGAGATTCTATCCATGTTCCTTATTAACTACTTAGGGATTCAGATTCATCTTATCACGTTATTCCAAATTCATATATATTTTATTGTTGTAACAATTATGGATATTGCACCATGTTTAACCATAAGAAAAATCTATCTACGATGCATTTAGACGTAATTCATAAGCAAACATATAAAAGATAGACAACACAAGCTTTGGCATCACCTCTTTGGAATTCCTTTATTGATTCTTCTCATCAACATACTATTACATTCAAGAACTCTAGAACCCAATCATATGGAGGAACACCTAACAACAAACCATAACTCAAGAGAGGAACAGTGAGGAATCAGATTCGAACTAGACGAACCCCATTTTTCTAACCCGTTACATGTTTATACATAAATCTATGGCTAAAATCCCTAATCCGTTCATCCCAAAAATACCCCATTATAATGCATACTTCCCTTAGCTAATTGGTTGTTCATGCTATTTTTCTCTCTGCATGTTTCTTTTCTATTCTTCTTTTATTTTTGGAATGTCAATATGTCATCCTTCTATCATGCTTTATTCTCTCGCTTTCTTTCTTTATCCATTGTTGCCTTTATTATTTTGTCTGAGCATTGTCTTCCTTATGAACACTTTCCTCCTAGATGCACCTTGGCAACGCACTCCCTAGCTTTCCTTATTCTTCAACATAATGTTCGTATACTCATGATTTTTCCCAAAACTGTATCAAAACTACAAAAATGTTTCCAAAGTTCTCTGTCCAATAGGCCCCAAACACTCACATGTGCCTCATCTCAAGCCACTCGGGCATGTTTCCTACTCTTCCATGCTGAAATGAAGTTTTGGTAAGTAGCATTTGCCACCTCCACCTCTTTGATGATTGTGGCTTCTGTTTCTGGTATCTCCTCTGCCCCCTACACGGTAAAGTTTACAATTTTGTCTTTTTCTTTAGTCAATGCCTGCTTGACCTTACCTTGCAAAATGGTCAACTCTCCAATTACCCTCACTTCTTCTTCCTGTAGTGGTCCCAGTCTCTGTTGAAGGATCTTTTGTTGATCCCTCATATTCTCTACCTCCATGTATGACTACCTCTGTGCTAAAATGGTTGTCATATTCTCTGTTGGTGGAAGTTTCATTATCTTCTATGAAGCCTGATGTGATTTTATTGTTCTTTTCTTAAGCATGCTTCCACTTCCTTCATCTCTAGGTCTTCTACCAACTCGGTCCATATATGTGTGTTGTCCTCACAGAGCTTTGGTGCATTCTCCTTCTACTTTCTCAATATTGGTAGTTGCATCTTTCTTGTTGTTTTTTCTTGTTCCCCTCTTTTTTTAAGAAATATATATTTATAGAGTTTACTTTTATAAGAAATAAATTTTTATAGGGTTTATTTTCGTAAGTAATAGATTTTTTTAGAGTTCATTGTTTTAAGCAATAGATTTTTATAGGGTTTATTTAGTTGAATATGGGGCATTTGGAACCCATTGAAATCGTACCACTCATTACATCAGATCCCAAACCTTATCAACTCTATCATTGTCAACAAAGTTTTTAAAAAAAAATTTCGTAGTACACAATGTGCATTGTAGAGAAAATATGTAACGACCCCATGGTTATGACTACAAGCGAAGTAGAAGAGAAATTATTTTTTGTTTGAAAGGAAAGAGGTGATGACAACAATAATTAACCACACACTAACGATGAATGCAAGCATGCATTCCAGGAAACAAGCTACTATGACTTCTTGCATTGGCCCAAGAGAAACTAGGAGAAACGTGCATAGAAAACAGGGAGAAAATGACTACCCACCCGACGTAAAAAAGACAAGGCTACAAGCATAAAGGAAAACATCCATTCCTGACACAATGACCTTGATGAACAATACTAGAACCTCAAGGCACATAAACCAAAAGAATGAAGGTGTTCCACCCATGAGCCTAAAGCAACTTGCCATGCTCGTCCACACTCACTCAGAATGCACCAAATCCAGCCAAGTTCTCGATCACTGCTATCCCATAGGGCATGCCATGATCCCCTCATCAGGAATCATGTCATTCCTAGGTGATAGATGTATCAATAACCTTGGCACATCACATTTTATCTAGACCAAGGACTCTATATAAATCCGACATGCTAGAATCTGAATACCCAGAGGAAAAGCACACCCAAACCCCAACAACAGGTCGATGAGACACCAGAGGATGACTATCGTGGAAGACACAAGACAATACACGACATCGTCAATGACCCAACCATTAATCTAGTCTAAGCTAGTCAACGATTACAATCCTTTTTAACATTGGTTCCATTCAAAATGGGCACATATAATTTACAATTAGTCATTAATGCACCCTCTAAATTAACATTAATTACAATCAATTTAGAAATTCTAAGTAACCGATACTAGATCTATAAACGATAAATACAATCTATCTTCAATTATAGATCAAATTAGCAAGTCTAGAATTTTCAATTTAGTCGTTACTCACCAATCAAATTTTAATCATTATTACAATCCATTTGGGCAATTCTAAATTAATCCAAATATCAATCTACTATCCATTAACATTAAATAACGACATTAACTTTATTAATGTAGAATGCTACCATTAAACAATTATAAACAAATTAATCTCAACATGTCATCTAGCTATATTGACTGAACTAAAAATGACAAGTTGTCAATAAAATCAAAGAAATTTGTTGGTACGAGACAAGGTCATTAAAGCAAGCGATTTCCAAGCTGTTGGTTATTTGTACAAAGGGAGGTACCCAAATTAGGTAAAGTATTCTAATCACATGTTGGATGCAATTAATATAGGGATGACTAAGCTAAACACATCACACAAAGGGTTTTCCACTAACTAGGGGCACTATCGACATTGGCATCCCATCTAGATTTACTGCCAAATTTACTGTCAGTGGTAAATACTTACGGTGAGATCCTCATGAAGTTGCTACACAACATTGATAGCACTACTTGCTTACATTAAGGTGATCGCCATTTTAGGAATTGTGCATAACACACATACAGTGAAAATCACCACCGTGCATGCATGCACACACCCAGCATGTAAATCACAGCCCAATACGCAGGCACATGAAAACGAAAACACAAGCAAGTAACTCGTATTCATCCAGGCAAAAATGTAAAAATGCAGAGCAACAATCATGGAATAATGCAGTCTTAAAATCCTGTAGCTCAGATCAGTAAATGGAAATTGATGCACTATCAGTCGCGTTCACAGTAATTGGTTTCATAATGTGCATAGAGTTTGTTAGTTTCATTACAACAATTACAAGTTACAGTCGCAGAGGAATTTGGTATTCCATATCACTGTCTAAGTAAATGGTATTCCATAATGCAGATGAGTTGGTATTAAAGAAAGGTCATGGTTTCCAATTGCAGTGGAATGGTGTCATAGAAACGTCGCGGTTTACTAAAAGCAACAGTAATTACATTGCAGGAATACATAATTGAATTATAAATAATTGCAATATTAATTACAATGCTTTCAACGCAGGAATGGATACATAAATTGAATATCTAAATAACCTTGCAATGAAGCACATTCAACAATGAAGAATACAGGCTGTGCAAATCAGGGAATAGCACAAAAAGTATGCGCAACTTCTCAGTGGAAAAATCATGCTTCTTCGCAGTCAAGAGACAGGTAAATTCACCTTCAAATATGTAAATTTACAGAGGGGAAAATGTTGTAACTAGAACCTTAAAGAAAAGAAGGCAATGGTTCAACAATCACTGAGTTATAACTATCCAAGCATAAAATTTGTTGAGGTTAAACATCCAAATAAGTTAATTCGGTGAGAGTTTACCATTCAAATAAAACACCTAGAAGTAAAAATTCTTCTAAACCAACACACACTGGTTGTCTAGAACAAAAAGCGTGAATCTTTGTCAAGCACCTGGCAATCCAAACAATTGACCATAAATAAAAATGTTTGTTGGGAAACTTTTTCCCCCGAGTCAACGAAGTGCAACCGAAGAAATAGAAATCACCAAGCAAACAAAACAAAACATAAAAACCCATGAATATGTAGCAAGATATAAAAACGAGGTATAAAATAAGACAACAAACGAGAATAAAAACATTGAATTTAAGGAGACTTCGCCATCAATAAAATTTTGTAGGGTTAATTAAACACATCAAGGTGCAAGACAAACAATCATATAAGGACAAACAACAGAGGTAGACAACTGACAAGAATGTCCTTCACTCATCATCCATGCACAGAAAAGTAGGTCGTTGAGATCCATAGGTCTATTAACGCCGAAGCAACGACCATAGATCAGGTTCCTAGTCGACTGCTCAAGCGAGGACTGATGAGCTAGGGACAAATGGCAAAAACAACCACAATCATCACAAATCAATATAGTAGAGGGTGGTTAAGACATGTCGGGAATCAAAGGCCATGGGAGTCAATCAATCATTGAGCTAAATGCAATGGAAAAAATCAGTCATCAACTAGAATGCTAAGACAATCATTTTCCTTACCCAATTAAACATGTAGATCTAAAAGAATAAATCATACTAACAATCTACCATGCAAAAATAAAGAAAGAGTACCATTTCCAAATCGCCCGCTCTGAGTTGATGTATCGCGCGCTTCGTGCAACTCCCTCTTGCCAACCAATGAGACTTCACCGGTACCTCCCAGCCAACGCTAGGGGTACTCTTCTTCCCTATTGTCCCCCGAGCCCCAAAGGGGCCACACACACTATCCATAGAATCAGCTAGCTCCCATATTGCCTCGCAAGGCCGAGCTACCACTCCTCACCAAGCTAGGTATCCCAACTCCCACAAGCTAGGTTAGTCAAGTATAGATTTCTACAGTGTAACATTACACAAACAAAATATATCATCATCATTTTCCTCCATCTATTAAATAGAGTTGTGAGGTCCCTTACTTTCCCAAAATCCAAATTTATTTAATGTTTAATAAATTAATTCATAAAAATCCTCCCCGTACATGTGTCACCCATCCCCTTCATTCCTCCAAAAACCAAATTCTTTAATTAATTAATTACCATTATTTCCCTCACCCACCTAGAGTCATTCTTAGAATTGCTACTAGGTGTCCCCAAATTCTCTTAAAGGCTTTAATGACTTTCCCCATTATTATTTTACTAGTTCAGCTTAATTTAGAAGGTTCTTTAATGCTAGATACCTTGCTAAGTTAGACTTTCTGATTTTTCCTTGTGTTTCCCTTTTCTTTTTATGTTTCCTACTTTTCCCTATTTTCCTAATTATTTTAGATTTCCCTCTTTCCCCTTTTTATTTAAACTCAAAAAGGCAAGTGCATAAACTTACCCTTTTTCCCTTTTTCTTTCTAAAGAACAATTTTTTTAATTAGCATAATAACTAAAACAATTATTAACCCTTTTTAAATTTTATCCCAAAAGATTTTATAAATCAATTTAATTGCTTACCCCCTTCTTGTCTCAAGATTAATGAAGATTATCATTATTATTTATTTTATATATATATATATATATATATATATATATATATATATATATATATAAATTTTATTTTATTTTTAATAGATGAAATTTAATCACTTGTAAAGTTTAGACCTAGACCTTATTTTCCTAGGCTGGGCGACATTGTTTTTTATGGAAAGGTTTCAAATCTTCCTTAACACTTTATTTGTCCTAAAGCCATCTAGGTTTATCCAATTATTAAATAACCAAGTGATGTGTCCTTCAGGATGCACTGGGTGCTCCAAGGGTGTCACTCACCTCTTTATGTTTCTCTTGCGTGACATGCCCTTCAGGATGCACCACATGCTCCAAGGGTGCTACTCGCCTCTTTCCATTTTTCTTGTGTGAAATGACCTTCAGGACGCACTACGCACTCCAAGGGTGCCACTCACCTCTTAGCCGACTAGGTAGACATCAAAAACCCCTGGAGTCAATACGCTGCCAGGTGATCTTGTGGGAGACTAAAGGCCTCTAAGGAATAAGGCCCCTGTCTTATTGTGAACCCCTTGGAATCATCGTGAGCGACTATCTCAGTCTGTCCTCACAGCATCGTGGGTCCTCTCGAACTAGGTAATCGTTAACCTACAGTTTGAGCCATGACGAGAGTGCTAGTAGGCTGTGGCAGGGCTGTTGTCCACACCTCTCCCTCAACATCTCTGGTAGTCGAGCATCACCCCTCTACTCCACATGTGAGTCTGGTCGAAAAGCTATCATCAGCCTGCATCATCAATGAATCATGTCATAAATATATCCATATCATATCATCTAATCAGATGCACTAATATCACATATAAAAAAATCAAATCCCATTACTTCACTCCTTAACTCGATCCTGATTCCAATGGGTTCCATCGATGCCTCTGCATCCTCAAGGTCTAAAATTATGCACACTTAGTAAATCAGAGTCAATAGCACCTGTCTATGTTAATGCAACAAAACAACATGACATCAACCCACAAAACCTCATAATGTTTTAATAGCATAATAATCCAGATCACTTGCAAGCAAGTGTCCTCAAATAATAATTTTTCTCAGCGTGCAAGAGCAGGATGTTACATACAACCCCGATTGGTCTAAACTTCATCCAAAAGTTTCATAGTATAAGTGCCAAAATAATGTGTATCACAGTATCATAAGTCTATCTATCAAACAAAAATGGAAATTGCTATCACATATCATATGCGTCCTCCTAGGTCATCGAGTGCAGACTATAGTTGTCCCACTGGACCTTGACTTGATATATTGTTTGACGCCATAGCTGTCGAATGCGATGATCCAAGATGCAGATCAGCTCAGCCGTGAGCGCTCCCTCATCCAATACCTGCAAGGAAATCATGTCAATAACATGTCTAGGATAACTAATATAGTTTCTCAAAATAGATATGTGAAAAACATCGTGCATACACCTCAAGGAATTAGGCAAGGCTAGTCAATAGGCCATGGGCCCCTTTCTCCTCACAATCTTGAAAGGCCCCATGAACCTAGGAGATATTTTATCTCCCTTTCCAAACTTTATCGAACTCTTATGTGGTTTATCCCACAAGAAGACTCGATCGCCAACCTCGTAACTACGGTCGACACGTTGTGCATCGACATAACTCTTATGTCGATCCTACGCTTCTTTAATCCTTTGTCTTATTGTTTTCATTTTCTCTTCCATTTCTTGGATCATTTATGGTCCCACCAGGACCCTATCCTCAAGTTGATCCCAACTCAAATGCATCTGACACAGTCACCTATAAAGAAACTCGAAAGGCCCCATCTTAATGGTGCTTTGGTAACTGTTGTTATAAGAGAATTCCACCAGTGGCAAGAATTCTTCCCAATGCTTTTGTTGGTCCATCACGTACATGCGAAACATGTCCTCCAAGGCCTGGCTTGTTCATTCAGTCTTCCCGTCAGTCTCCAAGTGATACACAGTAATGAAGTTAAGTTGGGTTCCCAAGGCCCGTTGGAAACTTGTCCAAAATCATCCAGTAAACATTGATCCTCTATTGAATATAATCCTCTTAGGCACACCATGCAGCCTTACAATCTCACTGATGAAAACTCTAGCTATGTCAAGTGCCTGATAAGTCGTACACACAGGGATAAAGTGAGAACTCTTCATCAGAGTGTCTACCACTACAAAAATCAATTTGTGTCTCAGTGGAAATCCAATAATAAAATCCATTGAAATAATCTCCCATTTCGATTCTCAAATAGCGTGTGGTTGTAGTAATCTTGTTGGGTGTCTATGTTCAACCTTTACCTGTTAACATTATAGACATGTGGCCAGATAGTTTTCTATGTTTTTCTTCATTCCCTTCCATAAAAATAAGGGTTTAAGGTACGCACTCATCTTTGTGACTCCCGGGTGTGCCATGTAAACTACTCTATGAGCCTCACTTAGGATCAAGCTCCTCAACTCGTTGTTCAGTGGTTCATAAAATCAATTTTTAAACCTCAATAAACCATCCTCGTCAAACATAAATCCTTCAAATATTGGTACCATCATTGTGTTTTGTCTGATAAAACTCGACCTCTTTGTACCATTCATCGTCACATTTTAAATTTAGAATATTTTCACATAGATTCGTCTCAAGAGGCAACAACAAGTAGATGTGTGGTCTCCGACTCAATGGATCTGCCACTTGGTTCATTGTTCCTTTTATGTAAATAATCTCGAAGTCGTACTCGCTGAGCAATTCCAGCCAATGTCATTGTCACGCGTTAAGGTCGCTTTTCGTAAAGATGTGTTGTAATCCACAGCAGTCCATATTTAGTTCAAATTTTCGTCCAACAACGTAGTGTCTCCAAAACTTCAAGGCATATACGATGGATAACAACTCCAAATCATGCATTGGGTATTTCTCCTCATGCCTTCTCATTTTTCTCGTGATGTAAGCGATCACTCATCCGTCTTACATCAAGACTCCACCTAAGCCTTCCTTGGATGCATCAATGCATACCAAGAAGTCCGCATCCATGTCAGAGACTTTTAGTATAGGTGTTGTTGTAAACAAATCCTTGATCATTCGAAATTCTTGTGCGCATTTCTTGGTCCAAACAAACTTCTTGTTCTTCTTCTGCAATTCCATGATCAGATTCGCTATCTTCGAAAATCCCTCGATGAACCGTCGATAGTATCCTGCTAAACCCATGAAGCTACACACTTCTGGGACATTCATCGGCACGGTCCATTCCATAATAGCCTCAACATTTGTTGAATCCATGCGATACCTTCATCATAGATGACATGCCCCAAGTAGTAAATCTTCAATTGATAAAATGAGCATTTCGACAAATTCCCATACAATTTGTGCTCTCGCAGACACTATAGTACCAAGCATAAGTTCTCATCATGATCATGTGTCGTATGAGAGTAAATCAAAATATTGTCAATGAATACTTGGACAAACTTTTCCAAGTACTCGCGGCACACCTCGTTCATCAAACTCATGAATACCCTTGGGGCGTTTGTCAGTCCAAACAGTAAAACAATAAACTTGTAATATCCAAACCTCATCTTAAAGGCAGTATTAGGGACATCATCATCCTTTATCCATAAATGGTGATACCCTGATCACAAATTGATCTTTGAGAACACCGTCGCACCCTTCATCTGAACAAATAGATCATCAATCCTTGGCAATGGATATTGATTCTTGATCATTGCTTTGTTCAATTGATGATAGTCAATGTAGCGCCTCCATGACCCATCCTTCTTTAGTATGAAAATAATAGGCGCACCCCACGATGACACACTTGGATGTATCAGTCCCAGGTCCAACAATTATTTTAGTTGCATTCTCAATTCCTATAACTCCGGGGTCGACATTCAATAAGGAGTTCTAGCTGTCGGTTCAGTCCCCATTTTTAGGTCTGTAGTAAACTCCAATTTCCTCTCCAATAGCATCCCAAGTAACTCCTCCGAAAATACATATGCAAAGTCTCTCACCACCGAAAGGTGTTCTATACCTTTCACTATTCCCTTCTTGTTTAACGCAAGGATCGCATAAAGCTTGCACCCCTTGCATATGCTCTTTCGTAGCTGCAAGGAAGAGATGAACCTCAGGGAAAATCCCTAGTTTCAACCTACAATCACACGTCTTTGTCCCTCGTGATTGACCAAGCTCAAAATTTTTGTATTACAGTTGAGTATCGTCTCATGCGATTCCAACCAGTCCATACCAATCAGGACATCATAAGATCCTAAGATCATGATGTACAGGTTGGCCCTGGTGACAAACTCTCCTAGGTTAAGGGTACAGACCATAACCTTTCCTCCAACCTTCTGTTTGGCTCGAGAATCCATCTCTATGAATCTAAACTTGTTCTGTTTGACTGCCTTTACCTTAATCTGTTTTAGTGCTACACCAGAAATGAAACTCTTGGTAGCACCGGGATGTATCAAAATACTAAGGGTCTGATCAGTGATAGTACCTGACTTCTCGAGCATAGTGGATTGTTTCTCTTCCTGGTGGTTATTCACCGCTTCATGAATCTGATGGGCCTTGCCTAAATCTCCCAAAGTAGTGGGTCCGCCTGATCCAAATGGTTTAGTCCTCTCCACTGGGCAACAGCGCTGGTAGTGTGGCTCCCCACACGTCCAACACCCCTTCCTCGATCTAGTACTCTTGGTACCCGAAGCAGAAGATGACGGCCCACCAGCCCAGAATCCCAGTCTATTATGATGAACAGGCCTAAACTGCTACTGTTGCGGTCGGCGTTGCTGCTGATGTTGTGGTCCCCGATAAGGTGTCTACTGCTGAGGCATCAGTCACTAAGGCGTAGTGAAAGTGGATCCCCTCTGGAAGCCATGATATCCTGGCATATGTCTAGCTAGTGTCTGATGCTGCTATGCACCAATTGACACCTTCCCTGCTAGTCTCGCTGGATTCCTTCTATGACCCTCGCTAATAAGCTCCTCCTCTACTATGAGGGCCGTTTGGATGGCATCATGCAGGTTTTGAGGCATCAAAATCCTAACCTTTGCACGTATGCTTCAATTAAGGCCGAACACGAACCTGTTGACCTTAAGTTTCTCAGTGTTAAGATGTGGATCATACTAGAGCAACTCCATAAAACAGGCCTTGTACTCAGACACCGTATGACCGCCCTGTCATAAGGCATTGAACTCATTGAGATGACGCTCAATGAATTCCTCCGATAGGTACCTCTCTTGGAACCATTCCTTGAACATTTCCCATGACACGTATTTGACGGCCATGTTTAGTTGTGGCAGGAGTGTCTTCCACCATAGAAGTGCACTCCCCTTTAGTTGAAAGACCGCCATGTAGACCTTCATGTTGGAGATATAGTCGCGAAGCACAAAGCACATTGCCATATTCTCCAACCATGCGTCAGTGGCTGCGTCGTTTGTGGCCCCAAAGAAATCAGGAAATTTGACCTTCTCGAGTTCACCGTGAATGCTACCAGTACAAATTAGAGCACGCAGTGGACCCTCAGGGGGTGTTGGTGCTCTGGACTCATCTCCCTCCAAACGGATGATCAGTTCCTCATACATCCACTGAAAATACCTCATCTTCCCAACCACGTCACCTACTACTATCTTCTCCTATCAGAAAACCTATTTGTCTCCCTAAGGGTTAGACCCCTCAGGCATGGATGCTACTAGAGGCATCGCACCTCCTCCCCTAGAATCCCATCGTCTGCCTCTAACCATGATTACCTGCATGAATACAAGTCAACTTAATTATCAACATCATAATCAAATCATATCAATGAAAACTATAGTGATCCCAAGTCGCGGTTTGATCCCGCTCTGATACCAAATGTAATGACCCCACAATTATGAATACAAGCGAAGCAGAAAAGATTTTTTTTTTTGTTTGAAAGGCAAGAGGTGGCAACAACAACAGTTAACCATAGACTGGTGATGAACGCAAGCACATAGTCCAGGTAATAGGATACTATAACTCCCCGCACTGGCCCAAGAGCAACTGGGCGAAACGCATGTAGACAACAAGGAGAAAATGACTACTCTCTCAATGCAAACAAGACATGCCTACAAGCTTAAAGGACAATAGCCCTAACGAACAAGACTAGAACCTCAAGGCGCATGAACCAAACGCATGAAGGCATTCCACCGATGCACCTAAAGCAACTTGCCATGCTCGTCCACACTCACTCAAAACACACCAACTCTGGCCCAGTTCTTGATCGCCGCTATCCCAAAGGGTGCACCATGATCCACTCATCAGGAATCATGTCATCCCCAAGTGATAGACGTGTCAATAACCTTGGCACATCACATCCTATCTGGACGAAGGACTCTAGATAAATCCGATGTGTTAGAAACCAAATACCGAGAGGAAAAGCACACCCAAACCCCAACAATAGGTCGATGAGACACCAAAGGATGACTACCAGGGAAGACACAAGCCAATACATGACATCGTCAATTACCCAACCATTCATCCAGTCTAAACTAGTCAATGATTACAATCTTTTTTAACATTGGTTACCATTCAAAAGTGGCACATCTAATTTACAATTATTCATTAATGCGCCCTCTAAATTAACATTAATTACAATCAATTTAGCAAGTCTAAGTAACCAATACTATATCTATAAACAATAAATACAATCTATCCTTAATTATAGATCAAATTAGCAAGTCTAAAATTTGCAATTTAGTCATTACTCACCAATCAAATTTTAATCATTATTACAATCCATCTGGGCAATTCTAAATTAATCCATATCTCAATCTACTAGCCATTAACATTAAATAACAACATTAAATAAATCTGTTGGGACAAGACAAGGTCATTAAGGTAGGCGATTTCCAAGCTGTTGGTTTGTTGTACAAAGGCAGGTACCCAAATTAGGTAAAACAATCTAATCACATGTTGGATGCAATTACTATAGGGATGACTAAGCTGAGCACATCACACAAAGGGCTGTCCACTAACTAGGGGCATTATCGATGCTGGCGTCCCATCCAGATTTATTGCCAAATTTACTGTTGGTGGTAAATACTTACGATGAGATCCTCATGAAGTCGCTACATAGCATTGATAGCACTACTCACTTACATTAAGGAGATAGCCATTTTTAGAATTGTGCATAACACGCATCCAGTGAAAATTGATACTGTGAATGCATGCACACACCTAACATGTAAATCACAGCCCAACATGTAGGCACATGAAAAGGAAAATGCAGGCAAGTAAGTCATATTGACGCAGGAAAAAACATAAAAATGCAGAGCAATAATTGTCAAATAATGCAGTCTTAAAATCCTGTAGCTTAGATCAGTAAATGGAAATCGATGCATTATCAGTCACATTCACAGTAATTGGTTTCATAATGTGCATAGAGTTTGTCGGTTGCATTATAGCAATTACAAGTTACAGTCGTAGAGGAATTTGGTATTCCATATCGTTTTCTGAGTAAATGGTATTCCATAATGTAGAGGAGTTGTTATTACAACAAGGTCACGGTTACCAATTGCAGTGGAATGGTGTCACAACAATGTGACAATTTACTATAAGAAACAGTAATTACAACACAGGAATACATAATTGAATTATAAATAATTCCAATGCTTTCAACGTAGGAATGCATACCTAAATTACATATCTAAGTAACCTTGCAATGCAGCACATTCAACAATGAAGAATACAGGCTGTAAAAATCGGGGAATAACCCAAAAAGTATGAGAAACTTCTGAGTGGAAAAAGCATGTGGGTTCGCAGTCAAGAGACATGTAAATTCACCTTTAGATCTGTTAATTTGCAGAGGGGAAAATGTTGTAACTATCACGTTAAAGAAAATCAGGCAATGGTTCACCAATCATTGATTTATAACTATCCAAACATAAAATTCGATGAGGTTAAACATCCAAATAAGTTAATGTGCTAGGATTTAACCATTCAAATAAAATGCCCAGAAGTAAAATTTCTTCTAAAACAACACACACTGGCTATCTAGAATGAAAAGTGTGAAGCTTTATCAAGCACCCAGAAATCGAAACAACTTACCAGAAATAAAAAGGTTTGCTGGGAAAAAATTTCCCCTGATTCAACGAAGTGCAGCCGAAGAAGTAGAAATCGCCAGGAAAAAAAACAAAATATAAAAATGCAGGAATGTCCAACAAGATATAAAAATAAGGTATAAACCGAGACAACAAACGAGAGTAAAAACACCAAGTTAAGGAGACTTCACCATCAATCAAATTTTGCAGGGTTAATTAAATGCATAAAGGCACAAGACAAACAATCAACCAATGAGAAACAACAGAGGTAGACGGATGACAGGAACGTCCTCCGCTCATCATCCACACATAAAAAATCAGGGAGTTGAGATCCATAGGTCTATTAATGACTGCTCAGGCAAGGAATGATCAGCTAGGGACGAAAGGCAAAAACAACCACAATCATCACAAATCAATACACCAGAGGGCAGTCAAGACATGCCGAGAATCAAAGGCCATGGGAGTCAATCAATCATCGAGCTAAAGGTGATGGAAAAATTTAGTCATCAACTAGAATGCTAATACAATCATTTTCCTTACCTAATTAAACATGTAGATCTAAAAACATAAATCATACTAACAATATACGATGCAAAAATAAAGAAAGTGTACCATTGCCCAGTTGCCTACTCCGAGTTGATGTCCTGCATACTTCATGCTACTCTTGCTTGTACTCTCCTAGCCAACGCTAGGGGTACTCTTCTTCTCCCTTAGCCCCCCGAGCTGCAAAGGGGCCATGCACACTATCCAAAGAATCAGCTAGCTCCCATCTTGCCTCGCAAGGCCAAGCTACCACTCCTCACTGAGATGGGTATCCCAACTCCCACATGATAAGTTAGTCAAGTATAGACTTCTACAGCATAATGTTACACAAACAGAAGAGATCATCATCATTTTCCTCCCTCCATTATATAGAGTTTTGAAGTCCCTTACTTTCCCAAAATCCCATTTTATTTAATGTTTAATAAATTAATTCATAAAAATCCTCCCCATGCATGTGTCACCCATCCCCTTTATTCCTCCAAAAACTAATTTCTTTAATTAATTAATTACCCTTATTTCCCTCACCCACCTAGACTCATTCCTAGAATCGCTCCTAGGTGTCACCAAATTCCCTTACAAGTTTTAATGACTTTCCCCATTATTAATTTACTAGTTCAGTTTAATTTACAAGGTTCTTTAATGCTAGATACCTTAGTAAGATAAACTTTCTGATTTTTCCTTGTGTTTCCCTTTTCTTTTTATGTTTCATGTTTTTTCCTAGTTTCCTAATTATTTTAGATTTCCCTCCTTCCCCTTTTTATTTAAACTCAAAAAGGCAAGTGCAGAAACTTACCCTTTTTCCCTTTTTCTTTCTAAAGAATAATTTTGTTAATTAGCATAATAAGTAAAACAATTATTTGCCCTTTTTAAATTTTATCCCAAAATATTTTATAAATCAATTTAATTGCTTACCCCCTTCTTGTCACAAGATTAATGAAGATTATCATTATTATTTATTTTATTTTTATTTATATATATATTTTTATTTTTATTTTTATTTAAATACATAAAATTTTATCACCAATAAAATTTAGACCTAGACCTTATTTTCCTAGGTTGGGCAACATTTTTTTTAGGGAAAGGTTTCAAATCTTCCTTAACACTTTATTTGTCCTAAATCCATCTAGGTTTATCCAATTATTAAATAACCAAGTGACGTGCCCTTCACGACGCACTAGGTGCTACAAGAGTGCCACTTGACTCTTTATGTTTCTATTATGCAATGTGCCCTTCAAGACGCACCATGTGCTCCAAGGGTGAGACTCGCCTCTTTCCATTTTTCTTTCACGATGTGCCCTTCAGGATGCACCATGTGCTCCAAGGGTGCCACTTGCCTCTTGACTGACTTGATATACATAAAAAAACCCTAGAGTCAATACTCCACCAGGTGATCTTGTGGGAGACTAAGGGCCTCTAAGGAATAAGGCCCCTGCCTTATTGCGTGCCCCTTAGGATCATTGTGAGCGATTGTCTCAGTCTGCAATCACGACATCATGGGTCCTCTCGAACCAGGTAATTGTTAACCTAGTTCGAGCCACGACGGTAGTGCTAGTAGGATATGGTAGGGTTGTTGTCCACACCTCTTTCTCAACATCTCTTGTAGTCAAGCATGACCCCTCTACTCCACATGTGAGTCTGGTTGGAAAGATATCATGAGCCTGCATCATCAATGAATCATGTCAGAAATATATCCATATCATATCATCTAATCAGATGCACTAATATCACATATAAAACAATCAAACCCCATTAGCTCATTCCCCGACCCGATCCAGTGTCTAAGGGGTTCCATCGATACCTCTGCATCCTTAGGGTCCAAAATCCTGCACACTCAGTAAAACTAAATCAATAGCACCTGTCAATGTCAATGCAACAAAACAACATGACATCAACCCATAATGCCTCATAATGTTTTAATAACATAATAATATGGATCACTTGCGAGAAAGTGTCCTCAAAGAATAAGTTTTCTCAATGCGCAAGAGAGGGATGTTACATACACCCCCTCTTGGTCTAAACTTCATCCCTACATTTCACAGTATAAGTGATGAAATAATTTGTATCACAGTATCATAAGTCTATCTATCAAACAAAAATGGAAACTACTGGCACATATCATATGCATCCTCCCAGGTCGTCGAGTGTGGGCTATATTTGTCCCACAGGACCTTGACTTGATATATTGTTTGATGCCATACCTGTCGAATGAGATGATCCAATATGCATATTGGCTCAGTCGTGAGCTCCCCCTCATCCAATACCTACAAGGAACTCATGTCAATAACATGTGTGGTATCACTAATATAGTGTCTCACAACAGATACATGAAAAACATCGTTCATACACCTCAAGGAATCAGGCAAGGCTAGTCGATAGGCCATGGGCCCCTTTCTCTCCACAATCTCAAAAGGTCCCATGAACCTAGGAGAGATTTTAGCNCTTATTGTGGTTTAAACCACAATAAGACTCGATCGCCAACCTCGTAACTATGGTCGACACAATGTGCATCGGCATAACTCTTATGTCGATCATGCGCTTCTTTAATCCTTTGTCTTATTGTTTTCATTTTCTCTTACATTTCCTAGATATCTTATGGTCCCACCAGGACCCTATCCTCAAGTTGATCCAAACTCAAAGGTGTCCAACACGGTTTCATAAAGAAACTCGAAAGGCACCATCTTAATGGTGCTTTGGTAGCTGTTGTTATAAGCGAATTCCACCAGTGGGAACAATTCTTCCTAACTCTTTTGTTGGTCCATCACATACATGTGCAACATGTCCTCCAAAGTCTGGCTCATTCGTTCGATCTGCCCATCACTCTCTGGGTGATACACAGTACTGAAGATAAGTTGGGTACCCAAGGCCTATTGGAAACTCATCCAAAATCGTTCAGTAAACACCGATCCTTGATCGGATATAATCCTATGCAACTGATCTAATAGTTGAAAACAATCCTCCTCTTGAGCTTGTGATTTCTTCCCAGTCTTGGGATATTTCTACACTTTGAAGGTCTCGACCTTCGATCTCCTTCCTGCAAGCCCTACAACCTTGGTCTCACCTGTTATTCTCGGAACACTTTTCCTCCTGAGCTTTGCCAACTTTGAAACCTCGATGGGTTTCTCAATCTTATTCTCCTCTCTGTTGTTACTCTATGCGCAATGGCACTTCTCCTCTTGATCTTTGGGACTTGAACAAATTTCACTCTGTGCATGCTTCTTGCGCTTTAACTGTTTAGACCTCTAAAGGTCCTTGTCTCTTCTATCCCTCGAAGGGATTCAAGTGCCCTTTTGGCCACTTCTTTCTCAGCACACCTTTTTGAGTTTACAGAGTCTTCAATAACTCTGTGAGTGTCTTCTCTGCAGACACTCCCTCCCTCATAACTCGAAACAGATTTCCTCTCGTGCACTCTTTGTACTCACTCGATGCCCACTTGGCAGAGCTTCTACATAAACTTAATTTGTTCTGTGTCCCTGTGCCTTCTCTGCACAATCTTCCCTCCAGAGTATTGAGTAACTCTGAGGATTGTCCCTTGAGTTTGCAAACTATCCTGGTGTTCCCTCCTGGCACGTTCTCCTCTGAACTCAATAGAGAGATTCAGATGCCCACTCCTTGTGCTATCTACATAACTCCCAACATTCTATTGTGCACTCCTTGCATAGCCTAAAGAACCCAGAATGATATAACAAACTCAGCAAAGATAGAAAATTCTATCTCTCTATTGTAAATGAAACCTATAATACATCTACAACATATCATAAATACACAGATGAAATTCATAAAATACATGGAAACACACAAGGAACCATGTGTATGAAAGCTACTCTTTTCTCATAAAAATAAATGTTCGGTTACAATGTGTTATGATCTCGGACTATAACAGAGTCTCATATCTCCTCTATAATCTATATATATGCCTCTTGCAAAAGTTCTAAGATCTTCTAAGGCATCTCTATCAGATCACTCTCGTCTCTTCTTACAAAATGAGAGCTCTCATGAGCTTATCCTCTTCACCGTATTAGTGCCATTGCTTTCTCTACTATGACATAGTAATTCTGTGGCTACATTACATAAATGGGTGCCCAGTCCTGACTACGTCTTAGGATTGTTGTAGGCTACCATTTAAGGAAACCTCAACCACTACATGTACATATGCATGGTCGTCTCTTACATCCTTACAACATGAATGATTCGCATCGGATTATATTTCAAAATTTCAAAAGTGGGAGGGTCGACACCTCTCCCTTTCTCCATAAATGCGTGCTGAATGTGATAGCTGGCGGGCATGCTGCTGACGTGGAGCAATGCTCCTGAATCATACTCCATATCTAGGAAATTCATGATATCCTGCTCATGCGTTCCTTTTCTCTAGTGTTGAAATCCTCCTGGATCCCAAACATTTCCTTGGAGTTGTCCTCTTGCTCCTCTTCTTCGTTGTTGTTGTTACTGCTTCTTCTTTCCTGCTACTTTTGCAGGTTCTCCTCTGTTCAACATCTCCTTGCTGACATAATCTTACAGTGACCTCAACATCAGCTACCTGATTTCCTCAATAACTCTGTCCAACTGCTCCAATGGTTGGCTCTTCTTATGCAGTCCTCTCTGTTGCACTTCCTCCTTCTTATCAGTTGGAAGATCTACACGATATCCCATGCTATCTTCATCTTCCCTTGTGGCACTAAGTTGCCACTCTGCTGTAGATTTCAATTCTGCAATCCCTTCACTGAGATTTTTCTCAACTTCTTCCTCTTTTGAAAGATTAGCTTCTGCCATATCCTCTTGTGTTGGTTCAAGGCCAACTTCTTCCAGTTTCTCCCCAGGATGGTATGCTCCTCCATTTGTCTCCAACCTAATCTGTTGGATGTGCATGCCTTGCACTATCACCATTTTTCTAAGGGCTTCCATTTCTTCATAGAGATCGACAAAATCCACATTGTCTTCTTCCTCTTTTGTTGTAGGCTCCAATGTTGTAGTCATCTCTGTTTCGGTTTCCTGGATGAAACTTTTGAGAAATCCTTCTGAATGCTCATCCTCTTCTGTTGGTTCGAATCCTGATGTCTAACCCATTTCTTCCTCTTCTTTTACAATCATATATGGTTTTCCTTCTTTTGTTGCTACATCTACAACACATTCATTGGCCTCAACTGGGCTTCTTGGTAGGAATATCTAAATTCCCCCAATGATCAGAATTCTCCTCTGATCCCCTTCCATTAGCACTCCTTGCTGATACAAACTCTCCTTTGAGTTCATGAGACTTTCACATAGCCTCATCTCTTCCCCCTTTCCCACTTGGCATCCTAGGAATTTTCTCCTGTCCACCTGGTAGTCTATGAGATCCAATGATCCCATCTCATTGCCCACCTGGAAACTTGAACTTTTAGTAGTATCCCCTTGGTAGTATGCAAGACCTTCTATTGATCTCTTTCCATTTCCCACCTGGCAACTCGAAAGTTCACTTCTAATCACCTAACATTTTATGATATTCTCTACTAATATCATATCATTACCCACCTGGAAATATGAAAATTCCTCTCTGCCCTCCTGGTAGTTTATGAGACCTGAAACTGATCTCCCTTTTTTATCACTGACAGTTTCTCCAACTTCTGGCTCATAGATGAAAACCAAATCTATGTCACTAAGGTTTTTAGCATACCTCAGCCACTTCCTCAACTCTTGTTGTTGTTTTCTAGCCAACAAATTTTGAACAACCCATTTGGCTTTCCTATTCATAGGCCATTCGTATCTCCAATGTACTTTTGCCTTCTGTTGCATCTGCAATGTCAGTTGTTCCATTCTCACTTTTATCTCAGTGAGTTCCTCACCAATTTCTACTTTTGGTTTTCTGATGGTGGTCTCCTTTTCGACCATGCTCATGTCCTTCAGTAGCCATTTTATTCTTCTACCTACCCTCCTGGACAGTTTGTTGTTTACTCCTCAACTGAGAGCAATTTCAGAATTTTCTACAGTCCACCTGACTGTATATTGACTATTGTGCATCTGCAAACAATCACCACATAAAGCATCGAAACTCTATCCTTCTTCACCTACTTGCATGTATATGACCTTCTGATACTACTTGATGTTATCATAATTTCTCCTTTCATCATCTCACCCTTTGCCTGTTGTTTGCAAAAAAATCTAATAGCCTCCTACTTTTTCGCTTTTGCCTAAAATCTATAGGCAAATATCAGTTCTGATACCATTTGATGGTATTATATTGTATTCTATCATTGTACTCAATTTTTCTGCGATATGAAAACAAAAATTAAGCTCTGATACCACTTGATGCAGACCTCCTACCCTTCGGTAAGTTTCGCTAACCTCCCGGTCTCTAGATTGTTCAAATCTATGAGCTGGAACAACTCTTTGATTCCTTCCTGGAATCCCATGAAAAAATCCACAGGTTCTCCTTCTGAACTCTGCCCTATGTGGGCAAACACTGGGTGCGATTTCCTTTCCCCATGTGACCAATATCCATGGACACTGGCTTAGCCCACAAAGGGCACATTGTGTTTCACAATTTTAGGGATATCAATGCAAAGCACCCCATTCCTCTAAGTCCCGAAAAACTTGAAAAGGGAATAATGGTCCTTAGCTCCTCCCTTATCTCCATTCATGTGACCCTTCCTTCATACAACCACGATGCTATGATCCGGTCCACAACCAAAGCTTATTTCATGTTTCACGATTTCGGGGGTATGGGTGAAATGCAAACCCAACACTCCAACCTCCGGAACCCCGAATCATGATCCATCTCCAAGGCCAGATCTAACGGTCTTCCATCCTCCTCGATCGACAGTGATGATTGTTTCATGGTTTCGCTAGTCGAGACTTCACATCTAATGACTCCTCCTTCCCTCAAACTCCTAGATCCTGAAATGTCAGTCCACAAGTTAAGCACCTAGTTGGCTTCTATCACCTTCCTTCTCCTCTTACCATGTGACCCCTCTCCTGTGACCTAGGGCCAAACCTCAAGGTTCTTCGAGACTTCGCGATTCGTGAAGTTGCAATGCAACTCCAACCCTTCCTCCTTGAAATCCCGAACTCCGAAATGCCAAAATTTTGGAGTCTCCCAAATCAATGGCTCACACTCCTCCTGATCTGACGGCTCAGATTACGTCACGATTTCATGACTCATGAGTTCTTAAAACTCTTCCTTTTGACTTCCTTCAACGATGAGTCAGTGAAATGTTATCTGCTCACCACACATCCTCTTTGATGGACGGTCCTGATTAAATCGGAGATTTACCTTTCATGATTTTTCTCCAGTCTTCACCCTCATTCTCCTAGTGCCAAAATTTCTGATGAATGTGGATCTCCGACGTCTGTCACCCCAGATTCGACGATTGGAATGATTTTATGATTCCAGCTATCATGAATTCTCACACTTCACCACCCTTATACACCTAAGTTCTGAAACCATGATGGATTTTATATCTTTGCCACATTTCCTCTAACAAGGGATGGTCCCGATGATGTTGGTACTTTGACAAGTCCTCTCTCCTGATTATACGAGGGTTAAACCTCTTACACATTACTTCGAATCCAAAGACTGTTGGTCCTCTGTGTTAGATCTGACAACCCAGATCTAATATCATGTGCTCTCTCCTTTCGCTGTCTAGATGTGGGCTCCAACAGTCCTGGTCTCCTCCTGTGAAAATGATCTAATGGTTGGCAATGCTCCTCCTCCTGATCTTGTGATTTCTTCCTAGTCTTGGGTGATTTCTATGCTTTTAAGGTCTCAACCTTCGATCTCCTTCATGCGAGCCCTGCAACCTTGGTCTCTCTTGTGATTCTTGGAACACTGTCCCTCCCGATCTTTGCCAACTTTGAAACCTAGAGGGGTTTCTAAATCTTCTTCTCCTCTCTATCGTTACTCTGTGAGCAAAGGAACTGCTCCTTCTGATCTTTGGGACTTGAACCAAGTTCACTCTATGTGTGCATCTTGCACTTTAACTATTTGGACCTCTAAAGGTTTCTGTCTCTTCTATCCCTTGAAGGGATTCAAGTTCTCTTTTGGCCACTTCTTGCCCAGCACACCTTGTTGAGTTTATAGAGTCTTCAATAAATCTATGAGTGTCTTCTCTATAGACACTCCTTCCCTTAGAACTCGAAAAAAAGTTCCTCTCATGCACTCTTTGCACTCGCTCGATGCCCACCTGGCAGAGCTTCTACAAAAACTTCATTTGTTCTGTGTCCCTATGCCTTCTCTGTACAATCTTCCCTCCAAAGTATTCAGTAACTCTGAGGCTTCTCCCTTGAGTTTTCAAACTATCCTGGTGTGCCCTCCTAGAACGTTCTCCTCTGAACTTAACAAACATATTCATATGCGCACTCCTTGTGCTATCTACAAAACTCCCAACGTTCTATTGTGCACTCCTTGCACATCCTAAAGAACCCAGAATGATATAAAAAACTTATCAAAGATAGAAAATTATATCTCTCTACTGTAAATGAAACCTATCATACATATACAACATATCATAAATACACAGATGACATTCATAAAATACATGGAAATAGACAAGGAACCATGTGTATGAAAACTACTCTTTTCTCATAAAAATAAATGTCTGGTTACAATGTGTTATGAGCTCAGACTGTAACAAGTCTTGACTCTCCTCTCTAATCTATCTATCTTCCTCTCGCAGAAGTTCTAAGATCTTCTAAGCCCTCTCTATTTGACCTCTCTCATATCTTATTACAAAATTAGGGCTCTCATGAGCTTGTCCTCTTCACCATATTTGTGCCATTGCTTTCTCCGTTGCGACACAATACCTCTGCGACTACCTTACATAAATGGGTGCCCAGTCCTGACTACATCCTGGGATTGTTGCAGGTTACCTTTTAAGGCAATTTCAACCACTACCTATACAGATGCATGGTCATCTCTTACAATATTAAAACATGAACATTCTGCATTGGATCATATTTCAAAATTTCAAAAGTGGGAGGGTCCGCACCTCTCCCTTTCTCCATAAATGTGCATTGAATTTGTCAGTTGGCAAGCATGCTGCTGACGTGGAGCGATTCTCCTACATCAGTTTACTATGTATGGATTCATTCCCTTCTAGAAGAATAAGGGTTTAAGGTCCTCCCTCATCTTCGTGACTCCCTGGTGTGCCATGTAAACTTCTCTATGAGACTCACTTAGGATCAAGCTCCTGAACTTGTCATTCGGTGGTATGTAAAATCGATTTTTAAACCTCAATACACCATCATCGTCAAATGTAAATCCTTCAAATCTTGGTACCATCATTGTGTTTTGTCCGATAAAACCCTCGACCTCTTTGTACTAGTCATCGTCATGCTGTAAAGTTAGAATCTTTTCATGTAGATTCATCTAAAGAGGCAACACTGAAAAGATGCGTGGTCTCTGACTCAATGCATCTGCCACTCGGTTCATTGTTCCTTTTATGTAAGTAATCTCAAATTCATACTCACTAATCAATTTTGACCAACATCGTTGTCGCCATTTAGGTCACTTTGCAT
>JASDQU010682831.1:25193-57585 GCA_032191745.1 Picea mariana
ATGGCTCTAGGTTTGGATGACCTCTCAACTTTTTACATTTTAAAGCAAGATGACCTCTCAACATTTTACACTTTAAAGCAACTTTATTCAAATTCTTTAAAAGAATTAAAAAAACACAAATTAAGTGTTCCTTGACTCTTTGACTAATGATAGCAAATGCATTCATATTGTGAGGTTGGTAAAGACTAAATAAACATTAAAAAAAGTCCCTAGGGTGGGCTCCCTTGTAACCTTCTTTTAAGGTTGACCTAAAAAGTGAGGGTGTATATAAAATAATAAAACATAAAATGTAAAGAACTAACGACCCCACTATACCCCATGTGACCAACACAAAAAGTTTCTAAGCCTCAAATACAAGCCCACCGCATTTAAAAATAACTAAATAAAAAATTACATTTAGCGAGGTGTTTAATGGAGACCGGAAGGATTCGCAGTAATGTACAGATACAGGGTACAGACATGTCAAAGTGTCGCAGTCACTTTATTTTATTTACCACTGCCGGTTAAAAAAGGCAACATTTTCGCGGCGGACCTAGGCCGTACCTCAGTGGCCATTCCGGTTATTAGACTGACCGTATGCCAAGGGTCCCACCAACCATACGCATTCGTATGTTGCCGGCAAGATAATTTTTTCTCCGGCGCCTGGATTTCCGGGGCTGTCGGTTTGACCCTGGTTCTGTTCGAGAAAACCATGGTCAAGAATCAAGACAGCGGTTCGTCAAGCTCGACCTCGTTTTTTAATCTGTGCACCTTGTTTTTAATTATTAAAATTTATGGTGTGAAGTTTTCTTGTCGGGAGCACTAAAAGTAGCGTCAATAGACGGGACGTTTGCAGACGGAGATCAGGGTAAGTGACGGAAAGGTGACGTGCTTGATGATGATGAGGAGGTGAAATGAATGTAGAGGGTAAGACCTTAGGAGACCTGATATTATTCTTTTTTACAACCGTACTAAATTTATGCCCCTCTCTAAAATAAAAGGCCTTTTAAACATGTTACTTTCACTTCTAAAAAGAAATATTCCGCACTGTTCCACTTTAAGCCCGGGTGGGAACTTCTGCACTTGAAATATGAAAAAAATTAAGAGGCAAGCACATTACAATATTTGAATATCACTTAGTTCTTATTGAAAAAACACAATCATAATATCAAAGGTTAAGTAGCATAATATCAAAAGGTTAAAGTAGCGTATTGTTCAATTGGGTGTGAGTGGATAAGGGTATTTAAATTGTTAAGAATTTTTAGTATAATGTTAATTTGTATAGTTTGAGTGAGGTTAATGGTTATGAACAAGTGTTTTTTTTTATGAGGTTACAGGTTCAAATTGAGAGGGGTAGGTTATGTATACTTATGTAGATTTTAGTCATCAAATCGTTGTGTGGAGGGGGTTCCTTGTCTCAAATTTGGTGTCTAGCTTGGTCATGACCTTAAAATTAGATTATTATTATTATTATAAACATAATCAAAATTGTGATAAACTAGGTTGAATGTAAAATTTTGGTGTCTAGCTTGGTCTTGATCTTAAAATTAGATTATTATTATTATTATTATAAACATAATCAAAATTGCGATAAACTAGGTTGAATGTAAAATTGACAAAGAGACATGGTAGACTCAAGCCAAGTAATTGAAACAACCTCTTTAGCCTCAACCCCTCATTACTCATCTCACCTTATTCAGAAAGCTCTCAAAATTGAAAAACATCCTAATTATTTTAATTGCGAAGATGGCTACAAACTTAATCAATCTTGGAAACCCACCATTCATCACCTTGATCATTAGGCTTCCTCTGTTCAATCTTCAATTGCCTAATTATCTTGGTCCTTTCCCTCATCTTTTTCTTTATGTATTGATTCTTTTCCTCCATCTAAAAATTCATTTTTATCATCATTTTTCTCTTTGAAATTCACCTTCATATGAATAATTCATTTTTACCTAGTCACTTTAAATTATTATTTTATTAATTATCCCATATTATCCCATATTAATTTTCTTACTTAACTATTTCATTTTTATATTTGAATCTCAAACTAACTTATTATTTTATTAATTTCCTTTTATTAGTTTTAATAGCTATTTTAATATAATATCAAACTAACTTATTACTTTATTAATTTCTTTTTATTACTTAATCTCAATGACTAATTTAATATTTTGTACATTGTGCTTCTTAATCCTCTTTACTCTCTTCAATGACCACTTACCATTCTTCCTCATTTAAATACAAACCACAACACTCTTGTTTCAATATATTAGCTTCATTTGTCTCTGATGATGGGTGGAGTCTCCACTCGAAACGTTGGATGTTTCAAAGCCTCATACACAATTTTATCCAAAAATTTTGTCTAACAGTATGAATAATTGTGGAAACTTGCAGACTCATAACCTCTTATATGTCGTGACCCTATTCTAATTTAACCTCTAATACACAAATCATTAACAATCAATCAACTTTATACATATATCCTATCATTGGTTGTCGATGATCAAAATTAAGACTTATTCAAAGAGAGAGTCTCTAAGGAAAAAGTATCCCAAGTTATGTTAGATTTAGTTAAGGAAAAATCCCTTAGCCCAAAGGCTTCCCACTGAAGTTCTTTAAAATTGGGATGAGGATACATGGAAAATAACAAAGGAATTGAGAATGAACAAGAACATCCTCTAAGCCCTCAATACCACCTTCATCCCTATAATTTCAAAGAGAAAGAAGGACTTATTGCTGAAAAGTATGCAATAATAGCCTTATGCAATATAATTATTAAATTATATTGAGTAATGGCTAATAGGGTTCAACAAATTCTAATGACAATATTTTCCAAAACACATGGTGGTTTTGTTAAAGGTAGATAAATCATAGTGCATGAGTCAATTCAATCTCTATAAAAGTAGGGGAAAAGTGGAATGATGATCAAACTAGACATGTCCAAAGCTTATTACAAGAACTATCATAGTGCACGAGTCGATTCATTCCCTACAAAAAGTAGGGAAAAAGTGGAATGATGATCAAACTAGACATGTCTAAAGCTTATTATAAGGATTTTATAAGTTAGCATTGGAAAGCATTTGGATTTGATGATTTATGGATTCAATGGATCCAAAGTTGCACATATTCAACTCCCTTGCAACCTAACGAAGGAATAAGACATGAAGACCTTGTGTCACCATACCTTTCCATCATAATCATTAAAGGATTGGATAAAATAATCAATGTCTTTAAAGAACAAGATGAGATTAGGGACATAAAACCTACATAGTGCTCAAATTAAGTCTTTCATTTGCAATTTGTAGACAACAATGGGATACTAAAGATGAAAACATGACTCATGCAAAGCAATGTCCAAGGAAGAAGTATTCCAAGTTGTGTTAGATTTGGCTAAGGGAAAAGCCCCTAGACCATATGGCTTCCCATCAAATTTCTTTAAAATTGGAATATAATGGGTGAGGATTCATGGAAAATTGTAGAGGAATTGAGATTGAACAAGAAAATCCCCTTCCTTGAATGCCCTTCATCACTTTGATACCAAAGAGAAAGAAGCGCTTAAACTAACAAGTATACAATGATAATAGCCTTATGCAATACAATTATTAAATTATCTTCAAATTAATGACTAGCAAGATTAAGCAAACCACAATGACAATAAAGTCTTAAAAAACAAGGTGATTTTGTCAAAGGCAGACAACTCGTAGATTGGATTATCATAGCTTGTGAATCAATTCACTCCCTACAAAAGCATGAAAAAGGTGAAATGATGATAAAACTAGACATGTCCAAATCCTATTATAGGGTCTTTATAAGACAATGTTAGAAAGCATATGGATTTGATGATTTATAGATTCAATGGGTCCAAAGTTACATATCTTCAACATTCTTCTCAATATTATTGAATGGAGCTCCCCAACCCCCTTCCAAACTAGTAGAGGAATAAGACATGAAGATCCTTTGTCATCATACATTTTCATCATAATTGTTGAAGGATTGGATAGAATAATCAATGCCTTCGAATAATAATATGAGATGAGGGGCAAAAGACCTACATAGTATTAAGATTCAATCTTTCATTTAAAATTTGTAGATGACATGTTCTTTTTGGCAGAAACTATTTGTAATGTCCATAGTGAGGATAATATGGGGTACCTAGGGAGGTACCCAAGGAGGATAATGAATGTAAAGTGATCATAATCATGGAATAAGACCACTTGGTAGTTGGTGGGTAGTAAATAATTCGAGGTATTTATGAGGAATAATATAATAATGAGGGGTAATTGGCATAGACCCCAAGAAATACTTATGATAAAGTATATATACACATGAGTATCATTTTATTGGATATGTCGAGTATTGTATTATAACAAGCATGGCTTGTGAAGTGATTCCTTCTATAATCAATATTTGATGGTGTTACCTACATTAAGGGTTCTCATTATATTCTCGTGTCTAATCTTGTGTGGACGTATTTTGGTTATTCTCAAGCTTACATTTCTAAGGATTTCTATGTTTTTTTTTATTATCAAAGTATGGCCACATTACATTCATTATCACCTTTGTACATTACATTATCCTCCCTAGGTACATTGCATTAGGTACCCGATATTATCCTCCCTAGACACATTACATTAGGTACCCCATATTATCCTCTCCGAGTACATTACAATCCCTTAAGTTATGTTAGATTTGGTTTAGGAAAAATCCCTTAACCCAAAGGCTTCCCACTGAAGTTCTTTAAAATTGGGATGAGGATACATGGAAAATAACAGAGGAATTGAGAATGAACAAGAACATCCTCTAAGCCCTTAATACCACCTTCATCCCTATCATATCAAAGAGAAAGAAGCATTTATTGTTGAAAAATATGTAGTAATAGCCTTATGCAATATAATTATTAAATTATATTGAGTAATGGCCAATAGGGTTCAACAAATTCTAATGACAATATTTTCCAAAACACATGGTGGTTTTGTTAAAGGTAGATAAATCATAGTGCATGAGTCAATTCAATCTCTACAAAAGTAGGGGAAAAGTGGAATGATGATCAAACTAGACATGTCCAAATTTTATTGTACTGCCCAAGGTAGTATATAGCAATGAGTTAGCATTGACTTTCATATTAGTTTTGCGTTGACTTGAAAAATTTATATCAATTTAAATGTTCAACATAACAATTAAAAAAATTTATTTTTTTTAAAAACAAAAATAGTATTTTTTTAACTTTTCATTGGTCAATAACTTGATAGTGTTATTGCAGCCTTCACGTATTTCGAAACCTTAAATTAATGAGAAAAGACAAGACCACAAAAAAACTAATATAATGTAATGCAATATAATGTAATATTGTATTATAATATATGTTAAAATCTAATATTGTATTGTTTTTTCAAATGAGGTAAAAATTTAAATTTTAAATTCAACTTTTTTACACTTATTAAAATTTCAATAATTTTACATTTCTTAATATTTTTTTAATTTTTTAATTTCAATAATTTTACTTTTATTAATAATTTTTTAATCTTTCAATTTCAATAATTTTACATTTATTAACATTTTTTAATCTTTTAGTATAATTTTATAGAAATTTGTATGTAGTAATTTTTAAACTTTTAAGTCGTATTTTAAAATATAAGAAACATTGAGATGTTTTTACTTTTTTAATTATTATAAAGATCATGGGAAGTACAGATCTGCATTCTTTTCGAATGACTAAGAAAATGTCCGAATATTATTTATATAAGCTGTGCAGACACTAACAAGTAAAGTTTTCGGAGGCAATACATGCAGCGTGCTGCCCTTGTTATAAGAACTATCATAGTGCATGAGCCGATTCATTCCCTACAAAAAGTAGGGAAAAAGTGGAATGATGATCAAACTAGACATGTCTAAAGCTTATTATAAGAATTTTATAAGTTAGCATTGGAAAGCATTTGGATTTGATGATTTATGGATTCAATGGATCCAAAGTTGCACATATTCAACTCCCTTGCAACCTAGCAAAGGAGTAAGACATGAAGACCTCGTGTCACCATACCTTTCCATCATAATCATTAAAGGATTAGATAGAATAATCAATGTCTTTAAAGAGCAAGATGAGATTAGGGACATAAAACCTACATAGTGCTCAAATTAAGTCTTTCATTTGCAATTTGTAGACAACAATGGGATACTAAAGATCAAAACACGACTCATGCAAAGCAATGTCCAAGGAAGAAGTATTCCAAGTTGTGTTAGATTTGGCTAAGGGAAAAGCCCCTAGACCATATGGCTTCCCATCAAATTTCTTTAAAATTGGAATATAATGAGTGAGGATTCATGGAAAATTGTAGAGGAATTAAGATTGAACAAGAACACCCCCTTCCTTGAATGCCCTTCATCACTTTGATACCAAAGAGAAAGAAGCACTTAAACTAACAAGTATACAATGATAATAGCCTTATGCAATACAATTATTAAATTATCTTCAAATTAATGACTATTGGGGTTAACCAAATCACAATGACAATATAGTCTTAAAAAACAAGGTGATTTTGTGAAAGGTAGACAACTCTTAGATTGGATTATCATAGCTTGTGAATCAATTCACTCCCTACAAAAGCATGAAAAGGTGAAATGATGATAAAACTAGACATGTCCAAAGCCTATTATAGGGACTTTATAAGACAATGCAGGAAAGCATATGGATTTGATGATTTATAGATTCAATGGGTCCAAAGTTGCATATCTTCAACATTCTTCTCAATACTATTGAATGGAGCTCCCCAACCCCCTTCCAAACTAGTAGAGGAATAAGACATGAAAATCCTTTGTCATCATACATTTTCATCATAATTGTTCAAGGTTTGGATAGAATAATCAATGCCTTCTAGTATTAAGATGAGATGAGGGGCATAAGACCTACATAGTCTTAAGATTCAATCTTTCATTTACAATTTGTAGATGACATGTTCTTTTTGGCAGAAACTATTTGTAATGTCCATAGTGAGGATAATATGGGGTACCTAGGGAGGTACCCAAGGAGGATAATGAATGTAAAGTGATCATAATCATGGAATAGGCCGACTTGGTAGTTGGTGGGTAATAAATAATTCCACTGGGTAGTTATGAGGAATAATATAATAATGAGGGGTAATTGGCATAGACCGCTAAAAATACTTATGATAAAGTATATATACACATGAGTATCATTGTATTGGATATGTTGAGTATTGTATTATAACAAGCATGGCTTGTGGAGTGATTCCTTCTATAGTTAGTATTTGATGGTGTTACCTACATTAAGGGTTCTCTTTATATTCTTGTGTCTAATCTCGTGTGGATGTATTTTGGTTATTCTCAAGCTTACATTTCTAAGGATTTCTATGTTTTTTTTATCAAAGTATTGCCACATTACGTCTAAGGATTTCTTTATTTATTTTTTATCAAAGTATGGCCACATTACATTCATTATCCCCCTTGTACATTACATTATCCTCCCTAGGTACATTACATTAGGTACCCCATATTATCCTCTCGAGGTACATTACACCATTGTCATATAAGCTAAATATTTTCAAAAGTCCTTAATTTGTTTCTCAAATC
Source organism: Picea mariana (assembly GCA_032191745.1). NCBI lineage: Eukaryota > Viridiplantae > Streptophyta > Pinopsida > Pinales > Pinaceae > Picea > Picea mariana. The sequence goes on from JASDQU010682831.1 coordinate 32,760, forward strand.
TTCAATAGGAAAGATAAATTAAGACTAATCATGCATCTTTTCTTCCAACACCCCATTAGTGAATCACATGCATATAACAAAGTACATGTTTTCCTTGGATCTTCATTACCAAGTAAATATTTGGGAGTTCCTTTGGTTGTGAATAGAATAAGAGAGTTAAATTGGATGATTCTCTATCTAAGATCAATAAAAACCATTAGGGCATTTTGCTCGTTATCCTTCGTTGATCAAGTCACACTATTCAAAATATTTTTGCAAGTACTTCCAATTTTATTATTTGAAATTATAGCAACACCATAAAAGATAACAAAGATGATGTAAATGAAAAAAAATTCTTATGGGGAGGTCCACAACTGAGAAACAAATGGGCATTGATTGCATGGAAAAATATCCACACCCCAAAGAACAAGGGAGTCTTTAAACTTATAAACATGGAAATTTTCAACATTGCTTTATCAAGTAAGCTAATTTGGAGATGACATAAAGAGAGATCGACAATCTAGATCCACATATAGAGAAATATGCACCAAACATTCTTTGGCAAGATCTACCCAAAATTACTACATTCCTTGATGGATCTTCTATTTGGAATAGTGCAAAAAGAGTATGAGCTTAATTATCGAAGGTAGCTTCTAGGAGATAGAATATGGAAAATCAAGAGACTTTTGGTAAAATTCTTGGAATTAGTACCGCCTCAAGCAAATCAATGAAATTCAAGCTTGTTAATATTATTGTGGTCAACTAGGTATGCAATATATGCATCAATATTTGGAAGCCCATGATCACTCAACCTCAAATCTTAGTGGGACCCATAAATGGAGATATATGGATTTGGCATGAATAAATGTTAACAAACACAAAGGAAATACTCTAGGTAGAAATGCAAAAGAAACACATATTAGTTAAAGAGGGTCTGAATGTATTCATATGGGGTAAGAAAGGATCGAGAGAACTCTAGGTCAAACAAACATATGCCCAAATAATGGAGTGCTTGGGTGAATGCGACATAATATGGACCAAACTCTAGAATGTTGATCTATGGACCATATTCATGATAGGAGAATGAAGTAGTCCATGTATTAACAAATCTAGGAGTAGATTCTAGATTGGGGACAAGAAAAGTTATATCATAGAGGGATTTCTTAGAAAATAAACTAGTTGAGTGCTCAAAGCTAAAACAACCTATCATAGGAGAACATTAGGAGGGAAGGGGAGAGCCCTCAACATTCCCACCAGTACAAAGGAAGAATCATCATATCTAATGTAATCAAGTGATAAATATGAAGGGACATAATGAAAGAGAGCTTCATTATAGGAGTTGTTGTCACATTATGAAGACCACACCGATTATAATAGAGAATTTCAAGAGGTTGAGATTAGAGAAGGAAGGGTTGTGTTCATCATCTAATTGACATCTAGCTCCCCTTCTAAAAGAAATCTCCCAATTATTTCCATCCTTCTAAAAAATTCAATCAACATTTTCATAGGTCAAGGAGTCAAGAAGTCAACGGATTGGTAAATCTAGGAGTATGTATAAATTAGGGACAAGAAAATGTATGAAATAAAAGGATTCCTTAGAAAATACACTAGTTTCCCTCAAAGCTAGAGAAACTTATCAGAGAAGACATTAGGAGCACAATGTGGGAGATCCCTTATCACTCCAACCGACAGAAAGGGGAAACCCTCATCTCCAACCTAATCAAATGGTAAATATGAAGGGTCCCAATTAGATAAAGCTTTATTGCAAAACTTGTTATCACTCTATGAATACCACAATGAGTGCACACTTGATTTTGTTACTGCATCCAAAGAAGGTGGAATTTGGGGGACCTTTTTGTTGTGACAACAAGATGATGCTATTTTACTTTCCAATCATGGTTGTATAATCACCAAATGGACAATGGTTTATGTTTTAGTTTTGTTTTTACTAGAAAATCTACCATGATGCTTATACGAACCATGACCAATCATGTAAACACACGATAAAATTGGTGTGCTAGTTAGTTGAACTATTATCAACTTAACTAGTTGTATGGCTATACATTCAATGATGTCAATTTTAGATTCAAAGACAAGGCTAAAAGTCTTGATTAAGGCAACTTGGGGTTGTAAGTTTTCCATCAAGACAATATAAAAATGCCTCCCTTACTTATAAAAAAGAAAATATATGAGAAGGGGAAAATGAGTATTGATGTGGAATGAAATCCCAATCGTCGAAGATGCCACAATAGTAAGACTTGCAGTTGTATATCACATAAATAAAGACAATGAGTTAAAAGGGATCTCAATGTATACTATCAGAATCATCTATGATATTAGTACTCGAGTGAAATAGGATGCTATCAAATCAAACCAATACAATAGTAAGACTTGCAGTTGTTATGTATATCACATAAATAACAACGACGAGTTAAAAGGGATCTCAATGTATACTATCGAAATCATCTATGATATCATAGATGATTTCGATAGTATACATTGATATCCCTTTTAACTCGTCGTTGTTATTTATGTGATATACATAACAACTGCAAGTCTTACTATTGTATTGGTTTGATTTGATATCATCCTCTTTCACTCGAGTACTAATATCATAGATGATTCTGATAGTATACATTGAGATCCCTTTTAACTCGTCGTCGTTATTTATGTGATATGCATAACAACTGCAAGTCTTACCATTGTTGCATCTTCGACGATTGGGATTTCATTCCACATTAATNTGTGAATTCAACCTCACTTAATGGTGAAAAACTCCTCTCTCTCTCTCTCTCTCTCTCTCTCACACACACACACACACACACACACACACACACACACATTATATTTTTTTGGCCAAGAAAAAATTCATTATATTCGATATTTCAAGTGTGAAATTAGAGTATATATGTAACTGTCTTAGCAAGCTCATAAATAAGAAACAATCACTATCATATGATGTACCGGCCTTCATTTTTGTTCTATAGCTACTTATTACAACCATCCTAGGCATCATAAAGGCAGCCTTCAAAACCAAAATTTACAATAGACATTTTCAACACTAAACCTGAGAACAATACCTAAACATATTAGATACCAAATAAAGACTAAACAATGTTCTATTTCAATCATTAATAAAGAGATTTTTCGTACTTGACAATTTGTTACCGCCTTTCAACTCTTGCTTGAGTAAGAGTCCTTCCTTCATTAATATGGCTTCATCCACCTTTGAATTGAACCAGACTCTATAAATATACATAAAAGAAAGCTCCTCAAACCTGCTTTTAACTCCAGAACTTGATTCATGATTGGGCCTAGAAGCATGTTTTCAATTCTACATTTGTTGTTCGCCCAGTCCATCAATATCTTGGAATGTCCATATACTTGTAGTTGCCTTAAGCACTTCTCTAATGTTGTATTCAAAAGGAGCCATAATGCATAAAACTTTGCTATGTTATTTTTGCCTTTCCCATCAACATATTTTAAATAAAAAAGGTGGTTTAATTCAAGGAAAACAATAGCCCCTGCTCCACGCATACTTGGGGATCCTTAACATGCCCCATTGAAAAAGCCCTAAGATTTCTCACAATCAATGTCTGGCTCTTTAAGATTTTTTGAGGCTTTTCTACCTGAGGCTTCCACCTACCTCCAAAAGAAGTTTTGATTTTGTGAGTTACTCGCTCTCAAGTCAAATCAATTCCTTGAAAAGTTATACTATATCTTGATATCTAAATCCCCCAAACTACAAAACAAGGCAAAGCCTTAAAGGCTTGTTTAGATTTGTTTGATATCCATGAATAGCACAATCTACTATTGACATCTGATCCCATTTACTTCTCCCATTTGTGATTTGTAGGACTTAATTCCACAATGGTATGGAAAAAGAACTAGTGAGAAACAAATGGTCCACAATTTCTTCACTACCTTTACATAGAATACACTTCCTTGGTCCATGCTAGCTTCGATTTTGACCATTATGTGTATGTGTGTGTGTGTATCTTATCTTAAGGAAACCCCTCTTTTTTGTGAGAATATCAAGATGGAGGGTGGCTCAACCATTAGCAACAATAATATCTGGTAACCCGAAGGACCCAATCAAATTTGAACCTATGACCTGTGGCCTCCTTGTTGGCAACATGCCTTGGGCAAATGGTTCAACTGATTGAGCTAACCTTTGGGGTATTTTAAAGTCGAAGGACACGGGGGGTGGGATTTGATCCAATTGATGTGTGCATGTGTGATGAGATTATTTAATATAATCCATTCGGGTGCTTTAATCATTCGAAGAACACGGGGGTGGGATTTGATCTACTTATTCATACATGGGTCACAAGATCATCAATATAATCCCTTTGGGTGTTGGCTCAAGGAAAACCCTCATGTGAATTCAACCTCACTTAATGGTGAAAAACTCCTTGCTCCTCACCATTTGATCCAATCCCTTTATGAATTCAACCTCACTTATTGGTGAAAAACTCCTCGCTCCTCACTATTTGATCCAACCCCTTTGAGATTAAAATTTGAAGCACATGAGAGTGGATTTTAATCCATTTATGTGTGCATAGATATTGAAGGACATGGGAGTGGGCTTTAATCCACTTATGTGTGCATAGGTCATGAGATAATTTAATATATTCTCTTTGGTTGCAATGACACGTTGGACCACTACCTCAAGGTGACTCCATGGCTCTAAAAGAAAAGTTCTCACAAGATTCAATTGAACCTTTCCCAATGGTACTTGTTGCTCCTCACCATTGGTTCCAACCCTTTTGAGTTTAAATTTGAAGGACATGAGCGCTGATAGACCATTTAATATAGAGCTTAAATTTGAAGGACACGGGTGTCACAAAATCATTTAATATAATCTCTCTGAGTGCAACCACACGTTTAACCACTACCTCAAGATGATCCCATAGCTTCACGGAAAGAGCCTTCACAAAAATTGAACTTTACCCAATAGTGAAAAACTGATCACTCCTTACTATTAAATTCAACTTCTCACACACACATATTCCTTTCCTTCACACATGATAGTCACCACAATGAGTTCACCTCCTCCTCTTCACAAGGGAATTTCAATTTGTTTCCCATCTTTGAACTAAAACACAACAATGCAATCATCCCTTATGCCAAGTTATATCCTCATCTCAAACCTAGGGTTTAAGGGCATCCACATATATCATGTAAATACTCTAGAAGGATTTGAGAAGAAAACTAATTTTTTTGTTTTCAAAACTTCGGAGGAACTTAACTATGTATCAATACCATGAATTTAACTAAAAGTTCAAAGTGGTTACGGCTTTAATTTATTCTTAATCGTTGTAATGATCTATTTCCCCTTGTCTTGTATCTAGAAATTGAAAGTGGTTTCACTTTAATTTGTCTTAATCGCTGTAATGATCTATTTCACGAGTGTTGTAAGGCATTTACGCCACCCACAATCACTACCATGAACGTGGATGGATCATGGGGACAGAGCAATCCTCCATACAACTTCAGTTGAGTATGAAACTTCACTCTCAAACACCAATGGAGACAAAACAATCCTCAGGTGAGTATGAAACTTCACTCTCAAACACCAATCTTAACAACCATGCTTGAAGTTGATAGAACTTTGCCTCTTAACTTCAGCGGGTCCCATGATTTCGAAACATTGCTAAATTACTCACGTATACACATCAAGTACAGAGCAAATGAAAATGCTAATAGTTCTCTTTTTGTAATTCAGATCGAGTTGAAGTCATACAATTTTAGCAAATTAATTAATGGCATCACTCAAAAGATCTTTCTCAGGCTCTGGAAATTGGCAGTGAAATCTTAGCGAACAATGCAAAACAGAGACAAATGAGCTTAGCTGAATTAATAGGTTTGTTGAGACGCCCCCCCTCCCAGATTGGAATGTTTTAACAAATAAGACAAGAAGTTAATGGCGTGTCCAATATCCAATATTACACAGTGACTGAGACTATGATCCATTTTCACAGATTCATCTTAACTTCAAATTTTTACACATTAATTTTTTTTTGCGATTAAGATGAATTTTTGAAACATTAAATTTATGTTGAGTGATCTTAGATGAATTTCTGAAAAATGAATTTCTGAAACATTAAATTTATGTTGAGTGATCTTAAATCTGACATTAAGGACGTAGGTTCTAAGTTTTTATCTTTTTTTTTTTGGGGACAGTACCTTCTGTGGGTATTTTTTTCTGACAATTTTGTTCAAAATTTCATTAGAAATTTAGAATGGTTGAGAATGCATATTGGGGTGTATTGGGGTTTTTGACAGGGTTGAATGGATTTATGCATTCAAAATAAGATTTGAGAATTGTAAAAGTGCGATTTTACTGGTTGAATGGATTTATGGAGAAATGCAAAATTAAGATTTCACCAATAATTACCCAAATTTTAGTGATAATCACAGGAAAAAATCAAACAACAAACATTGATGTCTACAAAGGCATAATGCTTATCCTTATCATAAAACAATGACATAACAAATCTGATTTGAGAATTGTAAAATTGCGATTTCACTGGGCTGAATGGATTTATGCATTCAAAATAAAATTTGAAAATTGTAAAATTGCGATTTCACCAATAATCACAAGAAAAWACYAAACAACAAACATTGATGTYTACAAAGACATAATGSTYATCCTTATCATAAAACAATGGCATAAAAAAATCTGASAGATTTATCCAGAGATAAAGTAGGAGAGTTTAATCATGRAATTTCCAGCTATTCATCCCTGTAATWGGAAAATCTCCAAACATAGAATAGAAGAGTTTCATCATATAAATTCTATTTAAACCCAATGCTATTCATTCCTGTTATAKAGGTGTGTCATGAATAAMAAAAATTATTATAACTCTCAAATATTTTTTCCATTCTTTACATTTCCATCCATTTTTTCCATTCTTTACATTTCCTTCCATCCGTACCGAATAAGTGAAAAATGTAAAGAACAACATGATTTTGTCACAGTTCACAAGCATGTTTTATTATATGTTGTGTGTTTCTATACACAAGTATTTTTGGTGAAGGGATTCCTACTTAGATGAACACCATGAAACGGTGATGGAAAGACTACATATGGGGTTGTGAAAAATGCAGACCAGGYCACACCAGATGGTGTCCAGCTATTAAACTTGCAAGACCACTTTGCAGCGAAGCGTTGAAGTGGATTTCTATAGGCTTGTCAGATTTACTTAATGGGTTTAGGGCATGCGTGCAATGAGTATACGTTCCTTTGCAAACTGTATATTATTATGTCCAACACTACGCTAGTTTAAGGATAAACTATATATATAATTTACACAGTTTTTAATGACAGACATTCCAAACTGACGGAGCAAATTCATGATACATGCATACATGCCCATTTATGAGTCTGGTCGGCATTGACGAGATGGGTTATATGGAATTGTGCAGAGGGTGAGTGAGTGAGAGACTGAGTCAGCTGCTGCTGGGCTGTCCTTTTGGTGGGATCCGCAACACACAAAAGAAAAATAAGTCTCTTTTAGCCACTTTTTGAGGGCATATGATGAGTGTTTTTTAGTGGGCTTAGGCTTTGTATCTGTCTATGGGATGTGTGGTGGGGGAAAGGCAGGAAGAGAAGAAGAGGAGGAGAAGCAGAATGTGGGGATGAGCAGAGATGCAGAGATACACTCAGATGTTGCTGGGCTACTGGGCTGGCTTAGTGGGGGCACAGTGGGGCACTTTCTATCTTTTGGCTTTAGAGTTCAGAGTTAATTACTGTCAGTGAAGTGAATGGATGCAAAGCACAAGAGCCATTAAGTTTTGAGTTTGAGGACTGATTCCCATCCTTAAGAGCTGCCTTCCTGCCTGCCTACCTTTTCATACTTCCCTCTTTCTGTCACACTTTCTATACATTTGTTAAATCCATGATGTTCTCTACCATCAGGGCACACCCAACTTGTGAAATTCGAGTTGCTTGCATTCACAGTAGCCTATTCGTCGAGTGATTCGTATCTTTGTACGGGCATCTGCTTTCTGCAACGAGAATACTCATGAATTCTACATCTTTATGTTTTTGTTATCTTTCACAGTCAAGGAAACACTTTTTCTGCATTTGGGTAGCTAGTGAGTAGTGGCCTTTTGCTGTGTTCCCAGAGAAATTCAGAGAAGTTATCTTTCTGCCTGCATCGTCTAGCTCTCAGAGCTGAATTGTACTTTTGGGGTGCTAGTAGCCGTTTGCCTTGTTTTTCTTCTTGTGATTCTGTGAAGTAGGGAGAATTGGTCTGAGAGTTTTGCATTTGTGCACTGCCTATCATATATTATTGGTCGGGACCTTTAATAAACTTTAAGGATGCCAAATGCAGCGTTAGAGAAGTCGGGCACTGACCGAGGGGACAATGAATCAGAGGAGCAAGAACAAGACTGTGTAGCAGTTGAAGAGGGGGATTCTCAAGCTGGGTTTCCTCACCAGGGATCCTCAAGTGATTTGGGCAGCTATGAAGATGAAGATGATGACAATGGTGTTGTTCCTCTGGTGAACACCATGCTTAATGAAGATGTTCCCTCTGTTGGGAATGGGAGCAGCAACCAAGATGGCAAAATCAACAAGGATGCTGGTTCTCCTTTCAGAGAACATGATTACATAGGCCTATCAGATGGGGGGGGCTCCTCCTCTACTACCCAAGATGAGAAAACCAAAGGAAAGGAGCTTGATTTTGGGCCCAAAACGAAAGAAACTGAGCTCAGATTAGGTCCCCCGCCTGAGGCACCTGAAGCATCATTCCAGAAGAACATCCATAGCAGCCTAGTGAAGAGAGCAGCTGAACACCACCAAGTCCCCAATAAGTCTGAACTCAATCCTGCTGCTGCTATACTGCCTGTGGATTCAGAGGGTCGAGTGGGCAGACCATATGCACTCAACGACTCTCTTCAGAGATGGAATCGCCAGTGTTTTGGGGAGCCTCATGTGGGGAAGTATGCCTACCCCAAACAAACTCTTATTTCAAGCAAGGAATCCTCGGAGCCCAAGTTCTTCAATAATGGTCAAGAGGTCCATCCCCATCCTCAACCCCAAGATTATAATAACAATGGTATGGCCTTTCTCTTGACACCCAAGAACACAAACACCCCGACAGCTGGTGCCAAACGTGTTTTCTCAGACGCCATAGGAGTGGCTCAGGTGGTCAGAAGCGCCCTCAACATGCCAAATGAAAGCAGCAGAATGGGCCTCCTGATGCCTGCAACCAATGCTAAAAGTGAAGTGGACTCCAAGGTTTCAAGCCAACAACCTCAGCATCAGAATCAGCATCATCAGCATCAGCATCAGCCCCCCCTTCCTCTCATGTATCCCTGGGCTAATGCTGTGCAGGTGCCCAACACTTGGCAGGTGAGCCTAGAGCAGCAACAACAGCAGCACAGGGGGAGTTTTGGGGCATTTCCAACTCAGGCAGCAGCCAGAGTTATGGTAGGCAACATGATGGCAGCAACGGCAGGGAGCATTACCCTGAACGAGGCTCCACATGGAATCCCATCCGAATCTCGTGCAAAATCTTCACAGGAGAGCGTCTCAGCTTCAGCCATGAGGCCGCCAATGCCACCTCCTGCACCCTCTGAACGGCAGCAGAAGAATCCCACTGTCAACGAAGCTCTAACTCCTTCATCCAACGGCAACGGCAACGGCAACTCTGCTGCATCAAGGTCTTTTTCCCATTTTTATCTCGGTTTCTCCTCTTTAAGCCTTGTAGCCTAAACTCTTAAGGCATAGATCTGCACGTGTTCCTCTAAATTTAAATACCCAATTGGGTAGTGAACAGTTATCTTTAAAGTTTAGTCTGAATTCTCGATTCTTTTCTGTAGTTAATGGTAATCCTTGATCTGAATTCAGGATGCTTTAGTTTAGCTAGCAGTTTTACTCCATCTGGTTTTGAATTCACAGTTTCCATCACAAATGAAAACAGCTGGAACTTGTCTTTGTGTGTATTCTTTCTGTGGTTTTGCAGAGCTGCCCCAGTTGTAGGATGGCCTCCCATTCGGTCATTTAGGAAGAATCTGGCGCCTCAGCCCAAGCCTGACATCGAAGACCCAACTGATGCTTCTGGTAACTCTCATGCTTCTACCGATCCTGGACAAACCTTCGGAGATTCTATGTTTGTGAAGGTGAACATGGATGGTGTGCCCATTGGGAGGAAGATAGATCTCAAAGCCTATGATAGCTACGATAAATTGTCCCAAGCTCTTGAAGAAATGTTCAAACGTTTCATCAATGGTATTATCTCTTTTTCCTCCACTATTGATTTTGATATCGAGATGGCAAAGCTCAGGGCTCAAACGTAACTCCGTGCTTATTAGGCACTCATGATTCTGACAGTGGGATGGGAGGCCCAATTAACATGCTTCTAGAATATAGAGAAGAATAACGGAGTTAAATATTTTATGTGTGTGTATACAGCACTCATGCAAATATTACATCCCCCAAAACATAGGCTTTGGGTTTCAAGAATTTAAATTTCATGGGAATGCATTTTCTTCTTTTGTTGAGGGTATAATTTTAGGACAACCCAAGAAAGGCCAGATCAACTCACTGTGAAGCTTTCCTCTGCAAAACTTTCCTTTATCATACATGTGAATCTTGATGGATGATTTCGTTGAATGAGAAATTGCAGCAAGTAGGGAGTCTTTTGAAGGATAGTTTCCTCCATCACACAAAGTTGGGATTGAGTTTGTACTATCTGATTGACTGGTTAATATTCCTTGTCCAACATGTAAGAAAAACAAAAGTGGGTTTGATTGCACTGCTCTCATGACGGTTGCTATTTATGTTTATCATCAGTCACCTTAACCATCTTTGATTTTCTACTAGTATCTCCTGGTTTCATGCAGCCCGTCTAATCCTTGAATCTTGATTCTATAGATATCTATCGTTAGAATTGATGTTATTTTCCATTTCCTGCTATATCTTCCTTGGTTTATGACTCATGATTAACTAAATACAATGATTATGACCAGATATGATATTCTCCAACTTTAAGAAAATACAAGTTTACTGGAGCAGTATGATGATCAGTTTGTGTTTCTTGCCCACCGTTTATCCCTCTTGCTTCTTTTATCAATATTTTTGTCTTTATGTATGCAACCACAGGCTTTCCGAAACTTGCCCCATGGAAATAAGTCTCTCCAATTTACATCGTTCATAGAAGAAAGGAGGATTTTCATGTGGCCTCATGAAAACCCTCCTTTCTATGAACGATGTACTATTTGAGCGGGGGTTTCACAGAAACCCCCGTTTCTACTCACAGGAGCGTATGCTTTCTGGAACTTGTTCTAATGAAAATATAGAAAACTTGCATTATTATACGTTTAAGATGTTTGGCTCTAATGCTTGACCCACTTACTGGAATGCTTAAAGCCTTAAACTGATTTGCTTTCTTGGTCTGCATTCCAGTGCAGGGCAGTGGGCAGAGACAACCTACCAATCCATCCTCTGAAAATGATCATCCTCCTCTATTAAGCGGAACTGATTATGTTCTCACTTATGAAGATAATGAAGGGGATCGTATGCTGGTTGGAGATGTACCTTGGGAGTGAGTACTATTAAATATGGAATTGTTTTGAAATACCAGTTCTCATAGACCTAGCTGGTCTGATATCTAATCTTGTGTATTTGCAGCATGTTTGTGAATACAGTGAAGAGGCTACGTATCATGAAGAGCTCAGAAGCACGGGGTTTAGGTACTAACCTTTTCTTCCTTGTCTCAGTTAGAAGGCTTCCTTTGCCTATAGTTTGGGCTCACAGAACTTCTTTGACTAACGGGATATCAGTTTCTGGTATATAGATTTTTATTTAACTGCGATGATGGTGTTTTGCTATCTGCATATATCTTGATGCCAACCATTTTTCTGGTGTATGGAACAGCACCGAGGCAGCCTCTGAGGCCACAGGGTCAAGTGACCCAGTGACTAATGATCTAAAGCTCCAGTAAGGGGATCCCAAATGGAGGAGATCCCATTAGCAGCAGTGAAGGTTGGGGTGATTTAAAGTGTGCGGGAAGGTAGGCAAGCTTTCATCAGGAATTGAAGAAATTTTTCTTGATGGTGGGGTGTAAACTACGATTTGAATATAATACCAGTTAGAGTATCCAGAGAGGCATTCTCTTGCATGCATCATGACTTGGGTTGTGTTGTATTATTTCGGCAGTTTTCTTCAAAGGCATACAAGAAATGCCTGTATTCTCTCTTGGGCTGTGGTGGAGGCAGTGCCTTGTGAATCCAAGCACATCCCAGATATTGCGTGGCTTCTCTCTGAAATCTGAACATAGACTAGGTTTTTTTTTCTCTTTTTTGTTAACTGACATGGAGAATGTTTACCATCTCTGTACTTTGAGGAACTGACCTCATGTTGTTTGTATATTTATTTGTACGAACTTTTAAAATATGGTTTGAAGTTCTTTCCAATTGCAAAGGTGATTTCACAATGTTTCTTTGTGAGAACAGCTCCAATGTGGGTTTTCTTTGTATGTTCTTTGGTCGGCTCACGTGTGCTGATTGTGGCATATTGACATGTAGAGCTTCAGGATGTGCTTGGAAGGGTTTTGTCCAGCACATATTTCAGGTTGGGTAGCTGGAGTTTTTGAAAATTAAAATGATTTGACTGTTTTCTCTGCTTGGAAAATTCAAGTTGCCAACAGTTATGTATAGCAAGTGCAGTCTTGTAAATCTGGTAGCAATGGAGTGCTGCTTGGCATCTGTGAACTTTCTGTACCGCTGACTACTTTTTCATTTATTTAACATTAGTTTTAGACCATGAATCTCCTTGCAGTAATGATCTTGTGAATAGGCTCCAGTATACCTTTCGTTTTAGCAATTTACAAATCTTTTGTGAAATTCTGTTTCTTTTTCTTTGAATATGGTTGATTGGAAGTCTATTCAATGTTGGTATTTGCTGAACAATTAGAAACTGTGATTGTGGATTGGAATGGCAATGCCTATCTAATCGTGGATACTGAGTCTGACTTAAGGTCCTCTCTTTCTCTCTAATCCTGTCGTAAAAGATTTTGTGGAGTATTTAACTATATGGCCTCTACGTTTGCATCCATTCTAATGAATCTATTAGCAGGTTTGATTTAAAGACATACTGTAGCCCTTTCTCAGGCTAATCAATATGATAAAGAGAAGCAGTTGGCTTTTGCCCATTGGATGGTAACTCAACGATCATAAATATGTAGCTGTTGTCAGTTAAAAGCTAAATCAATTACTTCAGACCCCGGACACTTAAAAAAGCATCATCCAACTAATCACCCAGCTTGCCAGGGGTGCATTCTGGACTTTGTGAATTGCCTCAAGCCTATCGGAAAGAGTCACCACCATCTGATATGCATCTTGGCACGAGCAGTAATCCTTACATGAAATGAGGAAGTGGTGACCAAAGTTAGGACGCTTGCAGCAGCATTTAACAGTATTTTGTCTAAACTGCGAGAAAAAGTGGCTTTGTCTATATGATCACCTCTGGAACATTTGCCTGATATTTTTCAAGGGTTCTCTCTCATCTTGTTCATGATGGTTTTAAATTGCAGGTGAGCAGGTAAGTCAGTGGAGGCTGATGTATTTTAAGAAACTATTTAATTAACATATTGTGTAATATGCACAGCAGCCTATTGGCTCAAAATTCAAAATTGTAACTGGCTCAAAATTGTAATGCGCTGATAATTGAATCAGCTTTTGGGAATGACAGAAAATAAAATGTAGTGTAAACATAGGATTATCTATTTCATATCAATTGAATTTAGTTTGAGTGTTTGTAAGATGGAGTATTATTCTTTTTAAGCAGGATTTAGTCTTGATTTTGATTTCGTAAGTGACTTGTTGAATTCATAATGAATATATTGTTGTAATATAGTTTCAACTCTTATTATTAACTTGTTCCAATTTCTAAATAAATTTTTTGAATATCAAAATTACTTCCAAGGATGATGCCAAATCCGACATATAATATTGCTTTGAAACTGAAATAATGTATATCTTACCTTTATCAAAATTGCGAGCAAGTTTGAAAAAAAGAATCCGGCATATAATATTGCCTTGAAACTGAAATAATGTATATCTTACCTTGTCAAAATTGCGAGCAAGTTTGAAAAAAGTAACAATAGATATATAAAAAGATTGAATGGCTTGATATGTACCACAGAAATTTCGAGGCTTACAAATATTGATGGATCTTTTTTTTAACTGACGTTTTTTATTTTGAGACTAGCAAATATTGATGGCTCAATTTTTAACTGAAGTTTTTTATTTTGAGACTAGCAAATATTGATGGTTCAAATTTTTGCATTAGTTTATTTTTATTTTTGAGCAGATAAAATGTATCTTTATTGTTATTAGACTACACTTTTTTTGAGAACAAATTCTAACATTAATTTTTAAAGTTTAAGTTGATGTAACTTTATATTCTCAGTAGGCAATTATATTCATTCTCAAAGTGGTTTGAGTGTTCTACGTTCAGTGTATGTTGGATCTTGGTTGGTGACTAACTTTCTTATATTATTAAGGAAAAAGCTGTCATGTCAGGTTTTAAAAATATCATAAGAATTTAAAAATATAAAAGATTTAATAAGTTGAAATTAAAAATAAAAATGAAAGTATAAAAATAATAGTTTAATACCATTTGAATAGAACAAATTTTAATAGATTTTGAGTTAAGAAAGTTTAAAATATAAATGTAACTTCTTTAGGCAATTCCCAGAAAACAAATTTCAAAATATAATGTAATTTTTTTAGGCAATTCCAAGAGAACAAATTTAAGCAAAGTTTCAACAACTTAGGCAATTTCAAGAGAACAAATTTCAATAGATTGAGTCAGGAAAGTTAAAAATATAAATATAACTTCATAAACTTATTACTCAATATTATAAAGATTAAAGCTCAAGGTATAAATGTAGTCTAAATGTAATCTATCTTCAATGTATCTTGGATCTTGGTTAGTGACAACTTCATAATATTAAGCAAAAAAGCTGCCATGCCAGTTTTTATTGTAAATTTTATAATTATTATAAAATTTTTTTTGCTGCCATACTATTTGTTATTTTGTTATTGTAAGTTTTAAAATTATTATTATAAAAATTTCAAAAATATAAAAGATTTAACAAGTTGAAATTAAAAATATAAATGAAAATAAAATTATAAAGATAATAATTATTCATACCATAAAAAAAAAAATACAAAAATAATAACCATTTAAACTATTCAATTTTTTCCAAGAAATAGATTTTGAGTTAGGAAAGTTCAAAATATAAATGTAACTTTACTAACTTATTAGGCATTTCTAAATAGATTTGTGCCGGTAAAGTTCAAAGTATAAATGTAACTATATGAATTCATTAAACAATTATATTTTCATTGTTGTTTATTTTTTGATTGTGGTAAAGCTCAAAGTATAAACATAATTTTATTGATTTCTTGAGCAATTTCAAATAAATTTTGTGTTGCTAAAGCTTAAAGTATACAAGTTTATTAGGCAAGTAAGGTAAGTACATTTGTATTGCTGTCTGCATTGAAGGTACCTTGATTAATGACCAACTTTTCCATAATATTAAGGAAATGCTTGCATGATATTAGTTATTGTAGATTTTTAAATATTATTAAAATTTAAAAAAATTAAAGAATTTAACTAGTTGAAATGAAAAATAAAAAAATACAAATAAAAGATAAAGATAATAACATTCAAATATAAATTTAATTTAAAATGAATTGAATTATTATATTTATATTTGAATGCAAATTTTATAAAAATATAAATTCAACTTAAAATGAATTGAATTATTATATTTATATTTGAATATAAATTTGATAAAAATAGCAGTTTGAAATAAATGAAAAAAAATAAAAATAATAATTATTCAAAACATTAAAAAAAATCTTTATTTTAAATTTATTATATGTAAAAAAATAATTAAAAAGAATAAAAAAATATTAATAAAAGTAAAATGATAAAAATCATTAAATTTCATTAAAATAAATTCAATCTAAATTATAGTTAAAATTTGATTAAGATTTTGAGTATTTTAAATGTTTCAAAATACTTGGGATGTCTAATACATCTTTAAATTTTGAGATTTTAATGATTTTGAATATGAAAAACATGGTAGAGATGAGATTTTAATGATTTTGAATATGAAGAACATGGTAGAGATGTTTACTGGAAATGGTTTCATATTTCTTTCATATTTATTTTTGTTACCATAATATTTATAAATAAATAGAACTGTAATTCATAATAATTTAATAGTATTTACTATAAAGAGTCATATTTTACTTTTTGTTATTATAAATGGACAAAACTTTTATGGATAAGAAAGAAAAGAATAATTTATAATAATTTTGTTAATAGTTAATGAAAATTTTTAATTTTTAATTTGATAAAGTTATTAATTTTTTTTATAATAAAACTTTTCATTGTTTTGTAATTTTTGTTTGGATTCTCTTAGACAAAACAAAAAATATTTAAATTATTTAATTTATCATTAAAAGTTAGAAAGACCTTCTTGTTCAGCTAGAGTGGGGGGATTTTCATGCATGGAGTAAGGCCTTACAGAGACTGCCTTAATTAATACTGCATGGCTTCGCTTCCGCTCAGAAGTGCCTCTTATTTCATACTAGGAGAAAGGAAAAGGTTGGAAGGGGAAAATAGTTGTTTTTTTTTCAAAGAATGGAGACTATGGGGCTTATTATTTTGCTTTTTTGGATGGATGGACACAAACTATAGCTTCTTCACTGGAATTTTTTAGAAATTTAAAAATTCAATTAATATTTAAAACATATTTTTATTAAAAACAAAAATTTGTTTATAAAAAATTAATAAAATTTTGATCATATATTATTTTTATTTTTTTTGAAAATAATAATATTAGTTTTAATTTTTTTTTTAATCCAATCACTATTTAAAACTTTGGTTTAGTGAGTGTTTAAAATATTAATAAGTATATGTCAATGATTAATTAAAAAATAAGATATATATTTGTGTCAATTATTAATTAAAAAAATAATATTACTAATTATAAAACAAAATTAAACTTTTAAATATTTTTTTAGTCTAATTAGTGTCTAAAACATAACCTTGTTATAGATATGCAAAATCAAAATTTTAATTTTTTTTCTAGTCTAGTTAGTGTCTAAAACACAACCTTATTATAGATATTTAAAAAATAATACTAAATGTTTATGTCAATAATTAATAAAAAACTAATGAGATTGATCATATGAAATAAGATTAAACTTGAGATATTTTTTTAGTGCAATGGATATTTTAAATACAATTTTATATAACAATTAATAAAATCAATTTTTTTGAATTTTGTGTGGCTTTGCTAGGGTTCCAACTTCAAGCCTCCTACCAGCGTCGCCTTGAGTCCTTGCTGCAACTATAGAGGTCAAGGAAGGGGGGCCTCCCGACCCCTCTTACAACTCCATCACCACCCCAGAACAAAGCTTCAAACATTTCAAACACCCTCCCTTTGAGCTTCCAGCGGAAATGAAGAACATCATTTGGGAGGAAGAGATGCCGAAGGAAAAACC
Organism: Picea mariana; assembly: GCA_032191745.1. Lineage (NCBI taxonomy): Eukaryota > Viridiplantae > Streptophyta > Pinopsida > Pinales > Pinaceae > Picea > Picea mariana. Next base: position 50,280 of record JASDQU010682831.1, read on the forward strand.
GATGGAAATAGATCTTGAATCAACCACCCAAAAATGGCTCACACCTGGGAACCAGGCAAATGCATTCCGCAGGCTCCGGTAGCACCCAAATATACTACTAGCTCTCCAAGACTAGAAGACCAAAAACAATACATGAAGGATTTCACCCTAATAGGGAAATTTCTGGGACTATGGCCATCGAAAAAGGATTTAGTCAAATGGATTCAACACTGGTGGAAACCCAAGGGTCATTATGACCTCCAACTTGGATCGAAAGGCTTCTTCACTATCATCTTGCATACCCTAGAGGACATAAACAAAATCTTTGAAGGAGGTCCGTACTTTTACAACTCGACAGGTCTTTTCCTCCGTTTCTGGACGGGAAAGTTCAGCCCAGAGAAGGAGGACTTCACGAATGCATCAGTTTAGCTGCGAATGTACTCACTACCTCAAGAGTTTTGGCTGGAAGAAATACTCGCAGACATCGACAACACGATTGGCATCTATGTCAAGGCTTCAGAGGCAACAAAACAACAAAGGTACATTGCTTATGCACGAATATGTGTTTACATGAATACCTCCAAACCTCTCCTTGGAACCATAACCTTGGACTACCCGGACGAAGAATGGTCCCAAACCCTGGATTACGAGCACATCCCCTTCCGTTGCCTGAAATTCCATGAACATGGTCATCTATTCCGTGAATGCCCCCTAAATAACCTCAACAAATCCAATCCGGAGGATCCCGACAAAACCAAGGACAACTTCACCCAGGTCATGGGACGCCGCAGGCATCCAGACAAAAGAGTGCCTTCCCAAGCCCCCTCTGAACCCTCAACCAACAACTCTTTCGAAGCCCTTCATACCCCGTCAGAAAATCCCACCATTCCCTCCGACCCCCTGACAAATCCCTCAGTCCCAGCACAAGTCCAGGGCTCTCCAGACCCCATTCCCTCATCCCCTGGATCTACTCAAATCCCCAACTCAGAGAAATCCCTCCTTGCAAACCTTGGACCAAAAATTAGAGACCCTGACATAGATCTGGAAGATTAGGAGCTGGCAGGAATAGATATGGTACACCTAGAACAAGCCTACTGAAAACAACAACTCTACACTATACCTCCGGATCAACTACACAAAGTCCACAAAGTTTTCCTCAACTCTACAGCAGGAGGATCAACCCGTGCTAGTTCAAATCTCGAAATACAAAAGGGAAGTTCAAAAGATTAGCGCAAATCCATAAAAGAAGAGAAAAAAAGAGGCAGCAAACCAAAACACCAACTCATTCAGGACGTGGGCAATTTCCTAGTGAACTCAGGCCAGATCCATCTGATATCGGATAACTTTCCTCCCCTCCAACTCTCCCTGTCCTCATGAAGATGCTATATTGGAATATAAGGGGTCTCAACACATGAAGCAAGCAAGGTTTGCTCCAAGAAAGGATAATGAAGGAACAACCAGACATTGTTCTTTTGCAAGAAACTAAATGTGCGAGAGAGGAAGTTTCCCAAATTCTTAAAAAATGCTGGAAACATGCTAATCTGGTCGAAATCGATGCAAAAGAGGCCGCAGGAGGGCTTGCCATACTCTGGAACCCAGTCACAGTACTGATGGATGGATATTTTACCTCCAACTAGACCATCACAACCTCCTTCCGCCTCATTAGCTCGAACAAACAAGGCTTCATCACAAATATCTATGACCCTGCAACCCCAGGAGACAAGGAAGCCTTCCTCCATTACTTAGAATGGATTTCTAATCATATCGGAAATCAAGGATGGATCCTTGGGGGCGACTTCAATATGATAACAGGCCTGGAGGAAAAGAAGGGGGGCACACGTAGGCTAGGAAATGACAGTGAGCAGTTCCACCGAATCATCAGTTTGCTGAATCTCATTGACGTAGAAACAGACAACAGTCCCTTCACCTGGTCCAATAGATGCTCGAGGAAACAACATGTCTCCTGCATATTAGACTGCTTCTTAATCTCAGAATCCATCATGTTGGATGGTCTCACTTGGAATGCCATAGTGATCGACACTCCAGGTTCTAATCACTGGCCGATACTCTTATCGATAAACATCAGTGGCACCCCAGGCATGAAACCCTTCTTCTTTGAAAAATTCTGGTTAACACACCCGGATTTCATGCGACCAAGTCTCATGGTATGCTTCTAAAATTGGATCTATCTAAATATTTTGATAAACTAAGTTGGAACTACTTGGAATCCACCCTTCTCGCCTTTGGTTTTGATCCTGCGTGGGTCTCCTAGATTGTCAATCTCACCTCGTCAACCCTATTCTCCATCCTGGTCAATGGCGTCCCTTTCAAACCATTTTCTCCTTCCAGAGGAATAAGGAAAGGGGATCCACTTTCACCCTTTCTCTTTATCTTAATGGCGGAAGGGCCGAGTCGAACCATTAAAGCATCCATGACAGACAACTCCCTCTCAAGTCTCACCCCCATGGGATTTCTCAGCCCATTTTGCACAGTCAGTTTGTGGATTATATACTCTTAATGGGGATCCCCACAGTCCGAGAAGCTCTCTGAATCTGCTCCGTGATCAACCTCTTCTGTGATGCTTCCGGCATGGAAGTTAACCTCCCTAAATCCCAAATCTTCTTCTTCAATATGCCCATCCATATCCAACGTCATATTACACAACTCTTGGGGTTCACCTGTAGCGTCCTACCCTCCAAGTACCTTGGCATCCCCCTAATTGACAATCCACTAAGAAATACCTCATGGGAAAATCTACTTTCCAGCTTCAGGAGAAAACTTTCCTCTTGGTCTTTCTACTCCCTCAATCTGCCTGGTCGCCTCATCCTCCTCAAATATGTCCTGCAAGCCCTCCCGATCTATGTTTTCTCAGCGCTCGCGACCCCAAACTTTATCCTCAACACTTTAAGAATTATTCAAAGGAGCTTCCTCTGGCAGGGAACCAATGAGCGATGCAAACTGGCTCTGGTCAGTTGGCAAAAAGTGTGCAGACCAAAGCATGCAGGGGGACTCGGTCTCAGAGACTCCTCTCTTCTCAATAAAGTTCTTAGTGCAAAAATATGGTGGAGATGGTTAAAAAGGCCGCAAGACTTCTGGGAACACCTGTGGAGGAAAAAATACACACCATCCACAACAAAAAATGATCTAATCATATGGAACGGTCAGAGCCCGGGGTCTCTTATCTGGAACACGACTAGGCACAACAAGGGGATGATGATGGATCATGCTTTCTGGGAATTGTAGGGTGGGACTTTGACTCTTTTCTGGAGCGACTCCTGGAAGCAACTTCCGGCCCTGGACAAAGATCCCACTCTGATTTCTTTCATTCCCTTAACAACAGGTGCATGCCTCCACAAAGTGGCCAACTTCTAGGTTTCAGAAGCTACAAGAGACACCTAACGCAAATGGAAAAACACTCACGAAGAGTTGAACATCCCCCGTGAGATAAAACTTCAACCACTGCTCGATCAACTCAACTCAAGGAGAATCTTCAGCCAACAAGGGGAGGACATCCTCAGGTGGGGTCACTCCAACACCGACACCTTCAACATACAAGAAGTTTATTCCCTCAGTGCAGGGCATAACTCCCTCCCAAAAGAAGAGGTTTGGAGCAAAATTTGGGGTGCAAAGCTCTGGCCAAAAATTAGCACCTTCCTTTGGTTAACGATGAACAACAACATTCTTACTTGGGACAACCTAAGGAAAAGAGGCTTTATAGGCCCTTCTTGGTGTCACCTTTGTGGTACTGAGGAAGAGAATCTAAATCACCTTCTCAATCTTTGCTCCAATAGTTCGAATCTTTGGGACCACAGCACCAACATCATGAGAACCTCGGACATAGACCATATAGGTATCAGGGAAACAATTGAGGGATGACGACAGTCAATTTTCCAGTCTCCCATCCTCAACAGAATTTGGCAGCTTCTACCTGGCTTTATTCTTTGGCAGATTTGGAAGGAACGGAATTGCCGAATATTCAAATCTACCTCCCGGAACTAGAAAGAAGTTTGGTCTAAAATCCACTCCAATATAAAGGAAACAATCTACTTGCACCCCTGGACGGATCATGATATGAACTGCCCGACAAATAAGCACATCATCCTCAATTCTTGGCATCTCAATCTGATCCAGATTTTATGAGTAGAACAAAATGAATACAGATTATTAACAGGTTCTTAACACAAAATAACAGAGATACAATAAAACTGGTTTTCTATTCAATAACGAAATAAGCTGAAACTGTAAAATGCAGCGGAAACAAGCTTGCTGGAATGGTGGCGGCTTATTTATGAGAAGAGATGTGACGGCAGCACGCATTCACAAGAAGCCGATTACAATGAGGCTCTGAAGGACTTTTTACAATAAGAAAGAATTCCAAAAACCCTAGACATCCAAAAACCTAACCCTAGGAGATGAAACTCCAAAAGTCATGTGGGCCCCGTTTGGGTAAGCTAGTACATCAACTTCCCGGGGTCGTAACTTTTGCATACAATCTCCATTTTAGGCATGTGATAGCCCGTTGGAAAGGTATCTCCGAGGAGATTCATTTTGGGGGCTCAATATGCCTTCAAATATCATTGAGGAGCTCGATACCGAAAAACCTTCATTTAGGCCCTCAAAATGGCCCCAGAAGTAAAAACTGCTAAAAATAGTAAATTGCCAAAAATGTCAGAAAACTGTTTTGAGCCAGTTGGAAAAGGTGGGTGGCCACCGATATCCATGTGGTTCAATCCTCCCTCCTTACGAAGCAATGGTCTCCATTGTGTTGAGGTCCCCCATTAGATGAGGAAATTTCTGCTGAATTTGGCCCCGGGTGAGCCACTTGCCTTGGTGCAGGAGCTGCCCTGCTTTGACGACTCGATAAAGCTGGATCCTTTGTTGTCGAGTACCCTTGATCTGTCTGTCCAAAATCTACTCATTGGATGCCTGTTGTATGCAGTCGGGGTTGAGCTCTGTTGGTGTCAGCTGTTCTGCTACTTCTGGGGTGTCCAATAATGGTGGGAAATAAGGGAAAGGAGATCCACGTTGAACACTGGATGCAGGCCAAGGAAAGGAGGAATGTTGAGCTCAAAAGAATTATCCCCCACAGCCTTGGTGGTAGTGTACGGTCCATAACAGAGTGGGCGAAGCTTCCAATGGGGTCCTGTAAGGTGTTCTTTCTGCAAGTGCAACCAAACTTTGTCGCCCACCTGAAACTTATGCGACACCCGATGTTGATCATGGCGCTGTTTGTACTTGTCATTGGACTTCTGTAGGATATCCTGAACCTGTTGGCGGATGTGCTGGATCTCCTCAATGAACTGGGTGGCTTTGTCAGCTTCAGTTGGAGCAGGAGATGAGTCAGTCAAGGTGACCGCAAGGGGAAGTGCAACATCTATGGGACCCAATGGTTGGAATCCCAACCCCACTTGAAAGGGGCTGTGGTCGGTTGAGCTATGAAAGGCTCGGTTGTAGCTATGCTGGACATAAGGAAGGATCTCATCCCATGTGCGAGGGTTCTTTGAATTATACATGCGAATGATATGCACAATCATTCGATTTACAACCTCGGTTTGGCCATCTTTCTGGGGGTGGAAGGCCGTGGATTTGGTGAGCTTGGTGTCCAGCAGTGACTAGAGGCTTGACCAGAATGTGTTGAGAAATCGACTATCCTGATCTGAGACAATGGTTTGTGGGATTCCAAAATGTACCCAGACTCGTTCAAATAAGATCTTGGCAGTGGCCTCTACTGTGATGCTCTTCTTGCAGGCAACCATAATCGCCATCTTAGAAAAGCAATCAACAACCACAAAAACACAGTCATTTCCCTGCTTGGTGAATGGGAGGCCCGACATGTAATCCATTGAGATGGATTCCCATGGCCTGTCAGGAGTAGGAAGAGGGGTGTACAAGCCCTATTTCTTAGTGGTCGGTTTGGCAATAGCGCAGGCAATGCAGAACCTGATATACTTGCCGACCTCCTGTCGAATTTTCGGCCAGTAGAAATGTTTCTGTAGCATCGCCACTGTCTTTTCGATGCCGAAGTGTCCTGCCACCCGACTGTAGTGGGCTTCCCAGATCAGCTTCGCTCGCTCGCTTGATGGAACACAGATATGGCCCAGACGACACAACAACCCATCCTGAAGATGGAAATTATCGACAACTGCATTTGCACCCAACATTTGGTAGGTGGTGGCGAAGTCAGCGTCTGTCTCATAGAGTTGGGGCCATCCAGATGTCTCATGGCCGAAAGATTCTAGCACTGTGGTGAGTGCCGCGACTGGCGGTCTGCTGAGGCAATCAACGACGTGATTGGTGCTTCCTGTTTTATACTTGATGTTAAGGTGGAATTGCTTCAAGTATTTGAACCACTTTTGATGGCGGTCATTTTGCAGTTTTCCCTGTGTCTGCATGAACTGCAATGGCTTATGATTAGTGTGGATGATTGTCTCCTTCCCAAGAATGTAATGTCTCCACTGGCGACATGCTTGCACAATGGAGTACATTTCTTTTTTGTAAGTAGGGTACTTACAGACAGTATCTGACAGTGTCTCACTATGATAGGCCATGGGGTGGCCGTGCTGAGTGAGAAAGGAAACCACGACATAGTCTGAAGCATCGATCTTGATCTCAAAGGGATGCTGTAGGTCTGGTAGTGAAAGTACTGGGGCTGAGCACAAGCGCTGCTTCAAATCATCGAACGCTTGTTGTTGGGACCGACCCCATGCAAATTTCACCTTACCACCACCCCTGTTTATTTGGCTGAGGGCCCATGCAATATGGGAGAAACCCAACACAAACCTGCAGTAGAAATTAGCAAGTCCCAAGAAGCTTCGAAGCTTAGTGAGTGTTGTTGGGGCTGGCCAGTCACGGATGACTTGGATCTTGGCTGGATCCACATGTACGCCATGTTGATCAATGACATAGCCCAGGTAATGAACCTGTCCATGCCGAAGGAGAATTTTTCTAGGTTGGCGTATAGCTTGTGCTGTTGCAGGGCATGCAGAACCTGCTGAATATGCAGCAAGTGTTCGTCCCAAGTCTTGCTGTAAATTAGAATGTCATCCAGATACACCACTACAAAAGTATTGGTGAATGGTCTCAGGACATCATCCATCATCCTCATGAAAGTGGTTGGATCATTTGTCAAACCAAAGGGCATGACCAACCATTCAAAAAGTCCTTCCTTTGACTTGAAGGAGGTCTTCCATACATCTCTCTGTTCTATCGGGACCTGGTGGTAGCCAGACTTCAGATCAATCTTACTGAATTATTTGGCCCCCGTGAGTTGATCAAGGAGGTCATCGATTCAGAGAATCGGGTACCGATTTCTGACAGTGATTTTATT
>JASDQU010682832.1:25983-68544 GCA_032191745.1 Picea mariana
TAAGTTGTATTACAAATTTAATATCTTTGAATTATTTGTAGGTTTAAATTAATCACATGTGTTAGTTATGTCATGGAAATACCAAGGGACAAATGAGCGAAAACCCAATACATGTTAGTGGAGATGTACAAAAAAGTTTACAAGGAGATGATAAAATAAATTAACATAATTGCATCGTAGGAGGAGCCATTCCAACGATTACAATGTGCATAAGAGGTATGTAATCATTCATTTATTCTTTTATGTACATCAAATTTTATTTTCACATGAAATACTATTTTTCAATTATTTTGTTGTAGAAAAGAAAAAAAAAATGAGACTCATTAAGCACATAAGAAAGGATGATGAGGAATAAAATGGTTGATCACAAAGTTTGTGAGTACTTAGATTTTCAATCTTACTTAAAATTTCATCTTTGTTATGATATTTGTATTTAAATAATCAACTTACACTCATCCATGGATGTCTTTTATAGGTTCTAACATACAAAGAAGAACCAACTAAAGAAGAGATAGACATTGGGTTAAGTATGGGTTGTGAGTATATATTGAAGTATCAAGGTTTAATTGAATAATATTTAGGTAGTTATGTTGTTTACATTCCCTTGTTTTATAATTAATGGAACATAAATAAACCTTTATATTAATTATGTAACAACCCTTCTATTACGACAACATAAATTAATACAAAAGAGGTAAATAATTTTTTCCTTTTAAAACAAAGTTAGGACAAGCGATATGCGTCACAATCAAAATCTTAATATCTACACAATCAAAATCTTCACAATGAATCTGAATGCAACAACACTAAAATTAAATCAACTATATCACATAAAGATAACATAAGAAATGGGCCACCAGGAAGGGTGTCCCCCTTCCCTGGCCAACTAGTAGAAACTTCTATTGTAATCTGATCTCACTAGTCTGAGAAGTAAGGAATTCGAAAAGAATGTACTATATTAATTTATGATCTTTGTCAGTGCCAGTCCATCCCTTATTTGTAATAGAGCATTTTCCATTCTAAGTAAATAATGACGATGTCTAAAATAGTGAATAGTTAGTTGTGTCAGTAATCGTTGTAGGAAATTTCTCTTACCAGTCTGAAGCTGCAGAGAAATGCAGAAGAATAAAGTGGAAATTATTGTTGTTGGAGATCACCTTGATTGTTTAAAAAGGGACATCGTCCTCTAATAGGATTGATGAATTTTTGTTGAATCTTTTTTCTTTATCCTTCTTGTTTGTAATTCTTTTTTTGGTTTTTGAGAGTTATTGCAAGTTCATTTTTTCGTTTTTATGTTTGTGATTGTTGAGAGAGAGAGAGAGTGCACACCAAAGGAACTTGTGCACATCTTTTTTCTATTTTACGTACAAGAAATTCTCCCTCCATCACTAATTCTCCCTCCACCACTATTTTTCCCCCTCCATCACCAATATATTGTGTGTACAAGCAATTCACCCTCCATCATTAATTCTCCCTCGCCATCATCAATTCTCCCTCTCCATCAACAATTATCCATCCATCACTAATTATCCCTCTCCATCACTGATTCACCCTCCAGAAATGTGCCCTCCATCTAACTCTATGCTTAATTGTTGAGCGTGTCCCCTCTCTAGCAAATCCCTCAACGCCCTCCATCAAAAAACATTTATCCCTTATTGAAAGCACCCTTACACTTCCAGATCAAGGAAGCTACCCACCCAACCTATCCTGTAAGATTAGGACCTCCAAGACACATAATCAATGCTCAAGTCTAGGATTCATCCGGATTATTTTGACCATTTAAGGTCTTAACACTGGAAATTGTTCTGAGGAACAAGGAGATATCTAGTTCCCTTAACCATCATCCTAAATCATAATTTCATGATTAACAACAATTATAATTATCACAACTTAATAAACATGCAATAGTCCATTAGGAATTAAACATTCATGTAATAAGTAAATCGTAATTACGACGTTATTGTACATACTACAACATAGGTTGAAATTGATTATAATAACTTAACGACTCTGTTAACCTATCTCATGAAGAAATTATAAGCGATGGACATATACAATATCGAAATAAACATAAATGTAATAACCCATCCATGTGATCTTCCTAATTAAAACCTCAATTTAGAGAATAAACATCCAATAGTTAGCGTTAATTAACCCAATCAATAAAAATTCGAAAGGATATTAAACTAACATTAGCTAAAGATTTAGTATAAAAATCAAGGGGATGAAATACAATATATCCACTAATGATAACTAATAAATGATTTAACATCATCTCTAATTAATTATATTGAAACAACAAGCATTCTATTACAAGAATAAAGTGATCTAAGACAATTATTTCTTCTTTCTTCACAACTCAACTTCATTATAAATAATATCTAGAGCATGTGTTTATTTAATATTTTTATATCCTTAATTGCTAACGACAATTTGTTTTTACACTTAGTGGTGTTACTTAGATTTTTAAAATATCTAAATGATACACCAATCTTAATAGGACAAGAATAACCAAACTACTTGTTAACTAACTATTGCTTGAAATAACAATATCAATAGTCTATTTAAGTGTTCCTTATCATCTAAACCATGTATCGGCTAAGGTCTCTTTTCTCTTCTTTTTTTCACTAAACCTTTATCATACCATCATATCACTATTTAAAACAAGTGTTGCATGGCAGCGTAGTCCCTTCTAGGCTAGAAAGGGTGTAAATGCATGGGTTGCAAGTTGTAGTACATGTGGTATTCATGCAGAATTTAGTATTCCCAAATTAGTTTGATTTGGAATTTATCAAAAAATATTAATGTCTGGTACATGAAGGAATGTTCATAGGATCTTAGTTTGATATTACATGAAATATTTAATACATAACCAATGTAACCCAACAATTATGAAGTGGTGGGTCGGCATTGTCGCGGGTTCACATTTCTCATTTTTTATGGCCAGCCTGTCCCGTGAAATACATTTTGCACCCAACACTTCCGCCATATACATTTTGCAGCTAACAATTTCATCCTATACATGAGATAGTAATTTATAGAAAATTATAACATTGTAGCAAGATTTATAGTAATTTGTACAATGCTATAAAACTTAATACATTTTGCAGGGAAGAATTACGGATGCAGGTTGGCGGAGTCACGGGTTCACGCTTTTCATGTCCAGGGTGTTACGTGATATACATTTTGGACCGGAGACTTCTGTCATATACATTTTGCACCGAACAATTCTGTCATATACATGAGACTGAACAATTTATAGAATATTATAACATTGTTGGAGATTTATAGTAATTTATATAATGCTATAACATGTTTTACTTAATGAATAGTATAAACAATTATGTATATTTTATTCAATATTTTTTGTTTTCAAGATTGTATAAAAGTTTCTCAAAATGAGGACTACGGAGAATTTCCATTGTTTCAAGTTGTAAACATTGAGTTGTCCCAAGGGGAAACCATCTCAGCTAGCCGAAGCGCTTCATAACTGAAGACTAGACTGTTACTGATGCAAAAATAGTTCAAAATTTTGGCCCCTAAGGGTGGTTGTTACAACTGTGGAAAGTGTAGAGAGCATAACTATAATAAGCATGGACAAATGCATGAAAGGTCGCCATGCACATGACAAAACAATAGACAAAAACAAAATACATATCATCGGTATGGGATATAGTGCGGCGACACGGGCATGTAGAAGGTGGCAAATGTCATGTCCCCAAAAGGAGGCGACTCCTCCTCAAGTGGTGTCCGGTCCAGTTGCATGGCATCCTTCATCTGTGATGGCACGTGCTCTTCCTTTTGGACCTCCTCCGGGCGTGATGGAAGCCTCTGTTTCCTGGGGTCTACCTGTGTGTGAACCAAAGTTTCCAGTGCCAACATTAGTGCCAAGGTAGCTGCTAGTTGGGTTGTTGTTGCTTGGTCTGCCTTTGCTAGGAGGTGATGACCACCCTGTAACGTGAAGAGAAACTACAGGAGTTGAGATACTTTGTCGTACAGGGTCTCGAGGCGGAACCAGAGGTCATCCATGTCCCGACACAGGTCAAAACCAGGCTCTGCACTAGTGCAAAGTTTGTTTTCCACTTGCATTCTGGGTCAGCGTTGGAACCACCTCGAGATTGGGGTTGTCATCACGAATTTTGACTTGCTTCTAGACCATCCATCTGAAATTGTGCGTGGTGAGCCTAGTCCTCAAGCGACTGGGTGGCCAGAGAGTTGGGAGGAGACAAATGGCCTAGGTGTGAAACAGATGTCAAATTTCCTAAAGGTCTAAGGGTTGTAGTCCAGTCACACTCCTGGGCAGTCCACCCCCTCCATTCTGTTGGAAAAGGATGTAGGAAAGGGTAGGAGAGAAGTGGTAATTTGAGTCGACTATGCCAGGGAGGAGGACGAGGTGGTCGAAGAGGAGGAGGATAACATGGAGGGATCAGGCGGGGGATGGAGGAATATACAATATCGGTTTGGATGGTCGGTTGGCTCACGTTTCGACTTCCCTTGTAGCCAAGGCATATCCAGGATAGTGGGAGAGAGAAAATGCACGAGGAACAGAGCAAGAGAGGACAAAAGCAGAGAAGGGAAAGGGTGGGCAGGAGGCTGAGCTCTGAGAAGAAAAACCAAGAAAGAATGAGTCATCTGCAGTCGCTAGAGCAATTGAAATAGGTCGGGGAGCTGGCGAGGTTCCATAAATGGGCTCACGCACAAAGTAAAGGCCCAGTGAGGGTGATGGTCCGTTCAAGGGATGTGAAGGTAGAGCAGGGCGAACTGAGAGTAATGGTGGCCTGCCTCGAGTGAGTTGAATTTAAAGTCATGAGGCTGGTGGGAGGGAGTGGCACATGGCCATCACGTGGTCGATGCCACAGATGATCGCTCTTGGATGCCTCGCTCGATGCGTGTGCTCTACTAGCACCCCATCCACGGGAAAGGGAATAAATGCGATGGATTACAGACACGTGGGTAGGAATTTGTAGTACATGAGTACATGGGAAAAAAAAAGGAAAAAATAGTGGTAATATCTGTTAGATAGGTTTGTTTACAAAAACCAGAAAAAAAAAGTGGCATTCCTGACTTAGTTTTCTTTAAAATAAGATCGTGGACACAATAGAAATTGAAATTTATGAAATGAAAGGTTCCTGGACAACATAATTTATATATATATAATATGTAATTTTACAAAACGGAGGCCTCATTCAATAGTTAGCCAGTTTTTGGATGGTGGGTTATCGGGATGTCGAGCTGAAAATTGGGTTTTCGTTCTTCTGTGTCATACAAAAACCATCGATAGTTCAAGAATATACAAACTATCAATCAGACTTGCGGACTATTAGAACTTTAAGGGCATCGTGTCCAACAAATTTATCATTCTCGAAATAGTATTCTTTACATATGTTTTACATACGCTCGTGAACAAAAGACACAAAAAAATAGTAGTAACGTTTGTTACATAGGTTCGTGGAGAGGAGCGCCAAAAAAAATAGCATTCCCAAAATAGGTTTTCTTAAAACAAGGGTACCTAGACACAAGAAATTGAAATTTATGAAATTAAAGGTTCCTGGACAACATAAATTATACATACCAAAGATGCAATTTTATAAAGCAGATATTTACTTTTATACATATGAAATATGTACTTTTATAGAGTATGGGGATGGCATTTTATGGAGCATGCACGGAGCCCTGAATTCATACTTAGCTAGTTTTTTGCATCGCGGGCTCTCGAGCTTAAAACTGGGCCTCTATTGTTCTATGGCGTAAAAAGAATACCCAGAGTTCCACGATATACAAATTGACAAGAGGAGTTGGGGCTATTTGAATTGTAAAACATACTAGTAATGTCTGTTACATGGGTTTGTTGACAAGAAACACAAAAACAATTCGCATTCTGGTCTTAGTTTTCTTTAAAAGAAGGGATTGTGGACACCAAAAATTGAAATTTATGATGAAAGGTTCCTGGACAGCTTAATTTATACATACATAATATGTAATTTTACACAGAAGATCCCTCATTCCATACTTAGCCAGTTTTTGGATGGCAGGTTCTCGCGATGTTGGGCTGAAAATTGGACTTTTGTTCTTCTGTACCCTACAAAAAGCACCGATAATTTTGCGATATGCAAACTGACAATTCGAATTTCGGACTATTAGAATTTTAAAGGCATCATGTCCAACAAATTTAGCATTGGGCCTCTACTTTTCTATGGCCTACAAAGAATACCCAGAGTTCTGCGATATATAAACTCACTAGTGGAGATCGGACTATTTGAATTGTAAAAAATAGTGGCAATGTCTGTTACATAGGTTTGCTAACAGAAAATGCAAACAAAATTTATCATTCCTGACTTAGTTTTGTTTAAAACAATGGATCATGGACAGAATAGAAATTGAAATTTATGAAATAAAAGGTTCCTAGACAGAGTAATTTATACATACAAAATATGTAATTTTACAAAGTGGAGTTGTCATTCCATACTTAGACAGTTTTTGATGGCGGGTTCTTGGGATTTCGGGATGGAAATTGGGCTTCCGTTCTTCCATGCCCTACAAACATCACCAATAATTCCATGATATACAAACTGACAGTCCGACTTGTAGAGTATTCGAATTTTAATGGCATCCTGTTCAAAAAGTTAACCATTGCTGAAATAGTATTCCTTACATATGTTTTACATATGCTCGTGGACAAAAAACACAAAAATAGTAGTAACTTTTGTTACATAGGTTCATGGAGAAGAGCACAAAAAACCAGCATTGTGGAAATATCTTTTCTTAAAACAAGGGTTCCTGGACACAAGAAATTGAAATTTATGAAAGTAAAGGTTCCTCGACAGCATCGCGGGTTCATGGGTTGTTGGGATGAAAAATGGGCCTGTGTTGTTTTGTGGTCTACAAAGAATACCTAAAGTTCTGCGATATACAAATTGACAAGCGGAGTTCGGACTGGTTCAATTGTAAAAAATAGTGGTAATGTTTGCTACATAGTTTTGTTGAGAAAAAATACAAAAACAATAGAAATGAAATTTATGAAATGAAAGGTTCCTACACAGCATAATTTATAGATACAAAATATGTAATTTTACAAAGCGGAGCCCTTATTCCATACTTAGCCAATTTTTGTATGCTTCTTAAAACAAGGGTTCCTGGACAGAAGAAATTGAAATTTATGAAATTAAAGGTTCCTGGATAGCATAAATTATACATACGAAATATGAAATTTTATAAAGAAGATATTTACTTTCATAGATACGAAATATGTACTTTTATAGAGTAAGGGGATGACATTTTATAGAGCATGCACAAAGCTCTGGATTCATACTTAGCCTTTTTTTGCATCGTGGGTTCTCGGGCTGCCAGGCTAAAAAATGGGCCTGTGTTGTTCGGTGGTCTATAAATAATACCCAGAGTTCCACGATATACAAATTGAAAAACGGATTTCAGACTATTTCAATTCTAAAAAATAGTGGTAATGTCTGCTACATAGGTTTGTTGAGAAAAAACAAAAACAAAAAATACCATTCCTGACTTAGTTTTGTTTAAAAGAAGGGATCGTGGACACAATAGAAATTGAAACTTATGAAATGAAAGGTTCCTGTACATCATAATTTATAGATACAAAATATGTAATTTTACAAAGTGGAGCCCTCATTCCATACTTAGCCAATTTTTGGATGACGAGTTCTCGGGATGTCGAGCTAAAAATTGGGCTTTTGTTCTTCCTTGTCCTACAAAAAGTATCGATAGTTCTGCAATATACAAACTGACAATCGGACTTGCAGACTATTAGAATTTTAAGGGCATCATGTCCAAAAAAATGTAGCATTCCTGAAATAGTATTCTTTACATATGTTTTACATACGCTTGCGGACAAAAAACACAAAAAAATAGTAGTAACGCGTGTCACATAGGTTTGTGGAGAAGAGAACAAAAAAACGAGTATTCTCGAAATAGTTTTTCTTAAAACAAGGGTTCCTGGACACAAGAAATTGAAATTTATGAAATTAAAGGTTCCTAGACAGCATAAGCTATACATAGCAAAGATGCAATTTTATAAAGAAGATATTTACTTTTATACATACAAAATATGTACTTTTATAGACTATGGGGATGACATTTTATAGAGCATGCACAGAGCCCTGAATTCATATCTAGCCAATTTTTTTGCATCGCGGGTTCTTGGGCTAGCAGGTTAAAATTTGAATCAGTAACCCAAGAATGGACAGTGCCATCTGGAAATGTTGACCAGACCTGAAATTTAATCTGAATATCATAGACAGACATTGGAAACAGAATCTGCAACCCTCCACATTCCCTTTTTCATATGGAAGCGTCATGTTTACAAGGTATTCCTGCCAAGTTCCAACTGCCATCATATTTTCTAGGAGATATGGCAAAAGGTGTTGATGCAAGCACCTAAAATCATGTTGGCTACCACCTAAAATTGAATTGCAAAATGACTGCATGGTGTAAAGCCGCAGTGACTGCACATCAATCTCCGCTGCTACAAAACAACAAATTGCATTAAACAGACTGTCTCCACAGTTAGACACAACATTTGTTGCCACCTATAAACCATGGTTATCTATGCAATGCATAATCTGTTCCCACTATGATTCAAGGTCTTTGCAAAAGAGAGACAAGTAAATATGACCTACTTCAACATTGCACATGGACATTTTTTTGTACAAAAGTGGTTCATAATGACCACTAAGACCATTGGTGTCATGGAACAAGATGTAATATGGATTTCCAGAGGAACCTTTGCTGAATAATAGATCTCTTCTTTTTCTTGTCAATGACCATATTCTAGCCGATATATCAAGCTAGTTAGACAACCACCATATACAAAATGTGTCTCCCTAGAGTCCCCTTTCATGTGCAAACAAAGCTGCAGATGAAGACAACCGTATCTTAGAAAAATACATAGCAACATTATGTATTCCATGCAACTACCGAACAAAATCAGATTCCAGTTCATATTCATAGGAGTTCAATGCTTCAGAAACGCCATTTTTAAAATAGGCCAAGAAATAATCTATCAATCCATTGCGCAGCTTGATCGACGAATACCAGAAATGCTCCAGAACCTAGAATGTATCGAAAACGCAATCCCTTGCAGTATACAAGAATGCATCGAATCTAAAGAGGCCATTGTTAGGCAAACCGACGTCAATGTCGCCATGTATAATGGATTGTTTATCTATTTCATAGGACTCAACATCTATTACTTCTTCCATCCCCTCAACTCTGATTTTGAAGGTGTTTTTTAGATACTTTCAGATTGTTTGAAAATAGAGAAAAGGGGGAAAAAATAATAATAGCACCCCCCAAAAAAAGGAAAGAAAATAGGAAAACTACAAGCCCAAAACTGGGCACAAAATAGAAGAAAGAACGCAAATAAATAACACCAAAAATTTACTGGTAAGAAACACAACAGGTGGGCGCAGTTTTCCAACCCATAGAATAAAAGTTTTCCCTACATCTTCAACTATTTTTCGAGAACCCCTTCGCATTGAAATTTTCCAAACAGCTATGAACGTCGTTGCCAGCATATGAAGACGCATGGTTTCCAGGAACATAAATTAAGAGCACAGACAAAGATGGTCTGCAACAGAATTTGGAGCCAAGGACCCCCACCATTGAAAAACAACAATAGGGAAACTTACCCGTCAACGAGGGATGACAAGAGGGTAGCCCCGAAAACTGGAAACTGCAATAACAGGTCAAACAACTTGGAAAGTTGAAGAACAACAAACTAGTGAACAACGACGAAGATGTCCAACTGCAGCTGGATGACCTCAACTTTGCAAATTTGAATCAAATAAGAACAACAATCCTGGAACGAAGCATTGAAGAAGCATTGACCATTGAAGCAACGATGTTGACCATAAAGAAAAAAGAACAAAACTATATCCCAACACATTTGCACAATAAACATTCAAATTGTCAGGTAAACACTTAAGACTGTCAGGACCACCCAAGGGCCTAGCCCTGTACAAACATTCAAGAAAAAATGTAGTGTGGTAGATTTKTTCTCTCGAAACTCGCAACAATAAAACAAAAAACAGACACACTAATATGGTAGACAATGTATTTTACCTAGCAAGAATTKCTAAAGGAAACATTCAAACTAATGCTAGCATTAATCCACCTTCGACTATTACATAACAAAATATATGATTCTAAAAGAACATATACGAAGAAATACTTTGGATATGCCAACATATATAACATTGGGAATAGTGAAGCTGGGAAAAAGACCTCCAAACCGTTGTCCAATCACATCTTTACAAACATGGTACTTTTTATTATACAAAAATCGACGGAAAATGTCCGACTACCATCAAAAAAATGGAACGAAATTGTATTCCAACTCACTTGTACAATAAACATTTAAGACTGCCACAATTGTTAGGTAAACACTTAAGACTATCAGGATCATCTAAGGGCCTAGCCCTCTTCAAACATTTAAGAATAAATGCAGCGTGGCAAGCCTCCTCTCTTGAAGCACACAACAAGAAAGCAAAAATCAGACATAGTAATATGGTAGACAATGTATTCAAGCCAGCAGGAAATGCTTAAGGAAACATTCGAACTAATGCTAGCATTAATCCACCTTCGACCAATGCATACCTTATATGATTCAAATACTTTGGATATGCAAACAAATATAACATTGGGAATAGTGACTAATGCTAGCATTAATCCACCTTCGACCAATGCATACCTTATATGATTCAAATACTTTGGATATGCAAACAAATATAACATTGGGAATAGTTAAGCCGGCAATAAGACCTCCAATCAGATCTTAACAAACATGGTACTTTCTATTATATAAAAATCGATGTTTTCACTTCCTTTGTTCCAACAATAGATAATATGCAAATATTTCTGGTCAATGCACAATTTAATACCAAGTCAACAATTTATCAATAGCTATAGTCCCTCTTTGCTTAAGATAGGGACTAATAACTAAAATATTTTGTCTCCTCAATTGTATAACTAATCCAAATTTATATCAAATGTTACCATACCACACTTAATATTGGTCTAATTAAGTGGAGATGGACTAAGTTTATCAGCGTTAGCGTACCGAAAATTTATATAAAATCTTGAGGAATCCCTTATAGTACAACCACATGAAGGATATAAAATAAACTAACAATGCATAACTACAAGCATTACCATTTGCAACTTTTCTTTTAAGAAATAACGATTAGTTAACTCGACGTATACTCCTGACACTTAGAAGTGGAAGTGGTTGAATGGTATAATCCAACAGTTCTCACTTTAATCATTTTCGTGGACAATCCTATGTCGCAGTCATCGTCGAGCCAAGAAGTTCATTCCTTGGTACCATTCCTCGGCATGATTCCCATCACTTCCAGATTTACAATCAAACCAGGGTCCTGGACGTCCAACGTATAGAGACCATCTCCGATTGTTGCGATTGTTCCAGGAAATCAAGAGAGTTCTCTCCAGAATTAAAAGCATGTAAGAGGATTGGGTTTAGAAGTCCGTAGATGGAATTTTGAATCACAGGTCACAAATTGAAACAACAAAGATCCTAACGCTAATGTTTCCACAATATAGGCCACACTCTAATTGTGAGAACCAGGTCATCTCTCAAAATATAAGCTGGCACTTCCCAAGCAAAAATACATGAACAAATAGTTACCATCTTCCATAATCTTGGTCTAGGGTCAATAAAAGCGGTAACATTGAATTGTAGTCCCGTGAGATAGTGCGGTTGGTAATGACAAGTACTTTTATCCAAGTGTTGGGAGGAGRTCTTGAGGTCAAATCCGGCTGGRTCTCCGAGACGAATTGTAATGGCTGCTGTTGATGTAAATGATTTATATCTCTAATATAAATCGAGTTAATTTCTCGTTGGAAAAAAAAACATTGAATTGTCAATAGTTAAAAGAAAATGGTATGGTGAGGATATCCTAAGATATAGGGATCGAAACCTACGAAATAGAAAAGTGCGGATGAAAACTTGGTTTACCAGACGACGTTGAAATTTTAAAAAATTAAAAAATAATTGAAACAAGAAAATCACACGAGTCTTGTTACCATGATCTGCGCATTTCTTTTTATTTATTTTAAAATAATGTTTGACCTGCCTCTGCTCTAGTTTGACTGCACGGGGAAGAATCCCTTATGAATCGCGAAATGAAAATCTGGCCACATTTACCACGATCTCCACTCAGACCTGATAGCAAAAAGTGGGTTGCTCGGGTAGTTTTTTGTTTTTTCAAGGAATGATGCCTAAGTATTGAACAATAAAATGAATTAGAATTTTGATTTATCTGGGAATTAACAATCTGATTAATAGTGGTTGATGATCCACATCCAGAGATCGAGAATTTCCTTAACATAAACTTAACCAACAAAAATTCAATCTCTCTATTAACTGCAACACAATTTCGTTAGAAAATTTCCAGAGAAAAATAGAAATCTCTGGCTTACGTTACAGAAAGCATATTAAAAAATTAAATCATTCCGCACAATCTTTATAATCACTTAATTTACAAATCTAACCATGCATTGAACTAGGTTCCTTGTCATTCTATTAGCAGTAAAAATCATACGACCGTTACAGAGAAATATTTGGGTAAGTAGCAATTGTATTAGTTCAATTTATTGGGAGGTAAAGGTTGAAATTCGATTTAGCCAGTTCTTCGAAACGATGGAAAACACTGCCTCTAAATCTATCTATAAAAGGGATAAAAAAACACAAACCTTTCTATGCATTAAATCATTGTTTAATACCATTCCTGTCGTAATATAATATACAACATTTACAGGATCTAAGATCAATACATCAATGGACCAAAGTATAATCAATATGTGGATGAGCACTCCATAAATTTTTAAATAATTAGAACAGTAAAATATTGTAAACAGTTAACTTGATGATAGGTGAAGTTGATCTTCAACGTGGAGGGTTGCGTTGTGTACTTCATTTTCTACTAATCGAGGGACTTCATTGGTACCTCCCAGCAACTGTGCGGGTACTCTTCTCCCCCCGAGCCACAAAGAGGCCACGCACAATAAACCAACAAGAAATAGCTCCAAGTTTTTTCTTGCAAGGAAGAGCTTGCACTCTTTCTTCAAGCTTGAATTCCTAACTCTCACAAGTAAAACACAGTCCAACAAAATTTTAACAGCATAACTTTACAATCCAACAAAATTTTAGCAGCATAACTTTACTAACCAAAGCGTGATCCCCTTTCACTTCTTCCCCATTTCTTGTCCACATGCACAAGTAATTCATCTTTTTAATTATTTTATTACTGATTATTCACCCACACACTTGTATCACTCTCCCCATGTTGCAGAAGTAATTACCTTTTTTATTTTATTTAAAAAGACAATCTCCCTTCACACTCCCCAGTGTGTTCCTATTTTCTCTCTTAGTTGTTCCTTTATTCCCCATATTCTCATTTAATGAGTTTCTCCTAACTAGATTTTAGTTAGAGTTGGATTAGGAGTCTTCTCCTAGTTATACTAGTGGTAGCTTGACTCTAGATGTCATTCTATGTGTACACCTATTCTCTCTTAATTTTAATTCTTCCATTTTTAAAATCTCTTTTATTATTTCCATGCACACATGTGCATTCTTTTCAGTCTTTAGATTTTTTTCATTTTTCCTTAAAATGATTTATCTTCATTCCTTTAATTTATTAAATATTTAAATTAGTCCGCTAACTAAACTTAGACTTAGACTTAGTCTTATAGTTAGGCTTAGGATTTTATGGGGATTTGTAATTATTAAATTCATTGTTTAATTAATTGTTCTAATCCAACAAGTCTAATGATTTCAATTTTTTCTAGGCCACCTAGATTTAATGACTCAAGTTTTTAATTAAGCGACGTTCCCTTAAAGATGAATCTCCATGCTCCAATGGTGCCACTCTCTTTTTGACTAGTTTTTGGAAGTTTTTTCGACCATTGGAGTGAACACTCCACTCGGTTTACCTTGTGAGGGACTAAGGGATTCTAAGGAATAAGGTCTATGCCTTATTGCGCACTTCTTAGAAATATTTGTGAGTGACTGTCTCAATCCACACTCATGACATCGTGGACGTATCGAACTAGGTAATTGTTAACCTATAGTTCCAACTACGGCGAGAGTGCTAGTAGGCTGTGATAGGGACACTTCCACTCATCTCCCTCAAATGTATGGTTTATGTGCATGGCCCCTTTACTCCTTATGTGAGTCAGATTAGCAAACATCGTCATCCTGCATCCATTGACAAAAACATTGTCAATGATTCATATACATAAATCATACTATAATCAATCATATGTCATATGTACGTAAAATGAAATACTCAATAAAAACACAATCAACTCCCTCACTCAATCTGGAGTCCATGGAAGTTCATTGATTCCATTAACATCCATAACGTGTCATATGTCCTACATACTCAGGAAAATTAGTCAATTGCATCTTCCAATACATATACATCAAAATAACTATAAGTCATAATGCTTCATCATCATATATAACCCATAATCAAAACAAGATCATAATATACCATAACCGGATCACTTGCACACAAGTTTCCTCAAATAATATGTCAATAAAAGAGTCTGTAGTAGAGAAGGATGTTACATACACCCCCTCTTGGTTTAAACTTCATCTTGAAGTTTGTACAGTATATAAATACAAGTAAATAAAAGTATTTGACATATATATATGTCTAAACTATCAAACAAGTAAGGAAATTGTTGACACATCTCATATGTGTCCTCGCAGGTAGTCAAATGTGGACTATAATTCTCCCACTAGACTTTGACCTGATCGACTATTAGACATAGTAGTCATTGAATGCAATGGTCCAAAATGTGGATTGGATCTGCCGTGAGAGAACCCTCATAAAACACCTACAAATAACTCATGCCAATAACATGTGAAGGATCACTAATATAATGTCTCAAAACAGATACATGAAATACATTGTGCATATGCCTCAAAGAATAAGAAAAGGCTAGTCGATAAGCCACGGGTCCTTTCTTTTCCACAACTTCGAAAGGTCCCACAAACCTAGGAGAGAGTTTAGCACCCATTCCAAACTTGATCAAACTCTTGTGCAATTTCACCCATAAGAAAACTCTTTCATCAACTTCATAACTACAGTCAACGCGATGCGCATCAACATAAATCTTTTGTCGATCTTGTGCTTCTTTAATCCTCTATCTTATCAATTGCATTTTCTCTTCCATTTCTTGAATCACTTCTTGTCCTACTAGGACCCTATGCTCAATTCGATCCCAACTTAATGGCGTCCGACATCGTCACCCGTAAAGAAATTCAAACGGTGCCATATTAATGGTAATTTGATAGCTATTGTTGTATGCAAACTCTACTAGTGGCAAGAAATATTCCTAATATTTATGTTGTTCCATTACATGTATACACAACATATTCTCCAAAATTGGGTTCATTCTTTTTGTTTCCTCGTCTGTCTTTAGGTGATATGTTGTACTAAAATTCAACTTTGTTCCCAAAGCCTCTTGGAAACTGGTCAATAATTGTCATGTAAGCATCGATCCTTGATCGGACATGATCCTTCTTGGTACACCATGTAATCGCACAATCTCGTGGACAAAATCTCTAGCTATGTTTGGTGCCTGGTACGTCGTACATACTGGAATAAAGTGTGCACTCTTTGTCAGATTGTCTACTACCACAAAAATAGAGTAGCGTCTCCTTAACATTAGTGGCAATCCAACAATAAAATCCATTGAAATAAAATCCCATTTTGATTCTGGAATACCATGTGGTTGTAACAATCTTGTTGGATGTCTATGTTCATCTTTCACTTGCTGACATTCTAGACATCTTTCCACGTAACTAACTATTTCTACTTTCAGTCCCTTTGAGAAGAATAAAGACTTAAGGTCTACCCTCATCTTTGTGACTCTTGGATGAGCCATATACACTACTCTATGAGTTTTTCTCAAGATCAAACTTCTTAATTTGTTGTTAGGTGGTACGTAAATTCTTCCATTAAATCTCAACAATCCATCGTTTTCCAAAGAGTAACCTTCAAACTTCGGTACCATCATGGTATTTCTTTCAATATTATCCTTAACTTCTTTATACCAATCATCGTCGATATGTAAAGTTAGAATCCTTTCTCGAAGATTATTCTTAAGAGGTATTACCAAGAATATGTGTGGTCTCTAACTCAATGCATCTACCTCTATGTTCACCATTACTTTAACATAGGTAATCTCAAAATCATATTCACTAAGTAATTTTGTCCAAGGCCTCTATCATGCGTTCAAGTCGCTATGTGTAACGATATGTTTCAATCCGCAATGATATGTATTTAATTCGAATCTTCGTCCAATCAGATAATGTCTCCAAAATCTTAAGGAATATACAATTCCCAATAAATCGAAGTCATGCATTGCATAGTTCTCCTCATTCTTTCTCAATTTCCTTGAAATGTAAGAAATCACTCGACGATTTTCATCAAAGCTCCACCTAAACCTTCATTGGATGCATCTGTGCATACCAGGAATTCCTTGTCCATGTCAGGGAATTTCAGTATCGTCATTGTC
The DNA here is from genome assembly GCA_032191745.1 of Picea mariana. NCBI lineage: Eukaryota > Viridiplantae > Streptophyta > Pinopsida > Pinales > Pinaceae > Picea > Picea mariana. The sequence continues at coordinate 42,559 of JASDQU010682832.1, forward strand.
GTCAAAAACTCTTTGAGCCTTTGAAATGCTTCCGTTGATTTATCAATCCATAGAAACTTCTTGTTTTTCTTCTAAAATTATGTGATTGGATTTTCTATCTTCGAAAAACCTTCAATGAATCATCGATAATATCCTGCTAAACCCATAAAGTTGTGTACTTCTTGTATGTTTTTCGGTGTTGGTCATTCCGTACTAGCCTCTACTTTCGTTGGATCCACAACGATACCTTCCCCATATATGATATGTACCAAATAATTAATATTCAATTGGTAAAAAGAACATTTTGATAGCTTCCCGTACAATTTGTTTTCTAGTAGACATTGTAGAACCAATCTTACATTTTCTCCATGATCTTCTTTCGTCTGAGAATAAATCAATATGTCATCAATAAATACTTGAACAAACTTGTCCAAGTATTCACAGAACACCCCATTCATCAAACTCATAAATACCCTTGGGGCGTTCATCAATCTAAATGGTAAAACCATAAACTCATAGTGTTTGAATCTCGTATTAAACATGGTCTTAGGGATATCTTCCTCCTTAATCTGTAATTGATGATATCCCGATCTCAAATCATTATTCGAAAACATCGTCGCTCCTTTCATCTGATTAAATAAATCATCTATTCTGGGAAACAGATACTGGTTTTTTATCGTCTCTTTATTCAATTGGTGGTAGTCAATAGAAAGTCTCCACAATCCATCATTCTTTCTTATGAAAATAACTAGTGCACCCCAAGGCAATACACTTGGACGTATAAGTCCCAAGTCCAAAAATTCCTTCAATTTCATTTTCAACTCCTGCAATTCAGGCATTGACATGCAATATGGCATTCTCTCTTTCAGTTTAGTTCCAAGCTTCAGTTATATTGTAATCTCCAATTCTATTTTGGGCAGTAAACTCGGTAACTCTTCTAGAAACATGTGGGCAAACTCTCGTACTACAGGAAGGTTTTATAATCCTTCCACCTTACCCTTTTCATTTAGCGCTAAGATTGTATATAGCTTGCATCCCTTGTGCATACTCTTTTGTAGTTGTAGAGAATAAATAAAATTCAAGGACACTCCCTGGTTTCTTCCTACAATCACTCTACTCCATCCCAAATCATCTTTCAAACTTAATCATTTCATCTTATAGTTGAGTATCGCATCATGTGATTCGAACCAGTCCATACAAATCACTATGTCATAAGATCATAAGATCATGACATATAGGTTTTCCTTCATTACAAAATATCCCAATTAAGTTCTATATTTCGTAACCTTTTCTCCAACCTTTTGTTTGGCACCCGATGCCATTTATATGTATCTGAACTCATCTTGCTCAACTTATTTTACATTAATTCTCTTTAGCACTGCACTAGATATAAATATCTCTATATCACCTGGATCTATCAAAATACTAAAATTTTGATTGATGATCATACCTAATGTCTTGAGCACAGTGGACTGGTGCTCAGCCTGGTGGTTATTCACCGCTGCATGAATTTTGTTTCCCTTGACCAAATATCCCATTGTAGTGGGTCCTAATGATCCAACTGTTCTGGCCTTCTCAATCGGACAGTCTCATTGGTAATGTGGCTCTCCACATGTCCAACATACATTCTTCATTCTAGTACTCCTGGTCCCTGAAGTAGAAGTTGTTGTCTTGGCAATCTGTGACCCTGGTCTATTCTGATGAATAGGCCTAAAATATTTTGTTGTTGTGGATGTTGTTGCAACTGTTGTTGTCCTCTGTAAGGAGTCATTAGCTGAGGATTATTTTTCCATGGTGTCGTGAACATAGGTCCTCTAGGAATATCTCAATGCCCTGAAGTTTTTCTGGTTGGTGTCTGATGTTACTACACTACTAAAGTCATATGTCCAGTCGGTCTAGAAAGATCCTTGCCATGACCCCCATTGTTCAACTCTTCCTCGGCTATGAGGGTATTTTGAACTACATCGTGGAATGTCTAAGGAATTAGAATCCTCACCTTCACATAAATGGTTGGGTATCAACTGATCTCTATTAAGTATGTGGATTGATGTGTAAATTTCATATCTCCAGAATTTTTCTGGAAGCTTGGCTTCATTTAGCATGGTTCTTGCATATTTTTGAACTGTTCTGTTTTTTCTTTCTACCACTCCATTATATTGAGGAGTCCTCGGAGATGAAAACTATATTTTTATACCATGATTTTCATAGAATTGAATGGATTCTTTAGAGGTGAATTCTCCTCCATTTTCTTATCTCAGACATTTGATTTTGAAGCATGTTTCATTCTCTACAAAGGATTTGAATATTTTAAACTTCTCAAAGGCCTATCATTTTTATTTTAAAAAGAATACCTAGGTCAATCATGTGTAATCATCAATAATTAACATAAAGTATTGTTCACCATAAGTACTTTTGGTTTTGGTAGGTGCATATAGATCTATGTGAATAAGATCTAATGGTTTTGTTGTTGAATTATCCTTTGTTTTGAACCTAACTCTTGTTTTCCTTCCTATTTGACAATGTTTACAAATGGAATTTTAAGGCTTAATCACTTTTGGAAGGTCCCTAACTATTGTTTTCTCATTGGCTTTGATCAAGTTGTCAAACCTTAAATGTCCCAACCTTCTATTCTATAGCCATCTTTCATCCACTTGGCTTAAAAAACATTTTTCTTATTCATCTATATTAATGATATACATATTTCTATATGTTTGTGGTGCAACTTCCACTAGCTTTCCAGTGTCCTTTTTCCTGATCTCACATTTATGAGAATCAAAAGTAAGTATGTGACCTTGATCACATGTCTGACTTACACTTAGGAGATTTTGTTTGAGATTTTCTACCAACATTACATATTTTTCTTTGGTTTTGTTATTTCCTAAACTAACAGTCCATTTTCCCAGTATTTTGGTTGACTTATTGTCTCCAAAAGTCACTTTTCCTTTTCCTTTCTTGTTCAACTTAAGAAATTCAATTTGATCTCTAGTCATGTGTTTGGAACATCTATTGTCTATATACCACTGACATCCCTCATTTCTCGCATATAAGGATACATTGCACTTTCTTTTATTTTTCTTCCATATTTGTTAATTATTTGGAATATTTGTCTTTTTATCAAATTTTCGCAATCTACATTCGCTAGTTTTATTACCATAGTTGTTACATTTGTTACATTCAACATTGTAGCCTTGTAAGAGAGAGAAGGGGTTATATTTTTTTCCTTTTTCATTATCCTTATTATTTATATATCTTTGAACATGTCTATGATTGTATTGTTCATAAGCTTTGTAGTGCATTGCCTTATGTACCAAATTATGACAAGAGTAACAGTATCCAATAAATAGATATTTAGGGGGATTTATTCGGATCATTGTATTTTTCTTGTCATTTTTTACTTTGGTAGGCAGTGTTGATTTTTTTTTATTTGGTAGTCTATCTAATGGAATTGTCCTTGCATTATTATCTCCTCTTCTTAAGGGGACTTTAAGAGCATCTACATAACTGATTGGTATTTTGATAGATCCTTCTGATGTAGAGGTTGATTTTTGGGTGTATCCCAAACCAATATTGTTGTTTCGTGACCTCTAACTACTGAGAATATCGTCCCAGATCCTTGAACTATTTTCAAATTTTGATTCCTTCTTTCCTTTCTCAAGTTCACTTTTTAGCATCTCAAACTCAGCTTCTAGCTTCTCACATACTTGTTTACTATCATTGAATTGTTTTTAAATGACTTCTTCAATTATTTTAGAATTTATTACTTGGGACTTCAATTCACAGATGATTAGTTCTAATTCATCAATGGTTCATGATGCATCTAATTCTCTTGATTGATGTGACTCTTCAAATTCGTGTAGTTGTACCCTTAGTAACCTGTTTTGTTTTTTAGTTTTCCTTAGTTCTTCAATTACACGGAGGAATTCTTCTTCAAATTTCACTTCTTCTTAATATTCCAAATGATTATCATCTTGATTTTTTATTCCCATAAATAGAAGATCTGGTTCATGTTCTTCATTTTCATCTGATGAGCTGTTGTCTTATTGGGTAAAGAATGTCTTATTTTTGTTGAAGAAATTCTTTTTTTATTAGTTTTGTTTTTCTTCTGATTTTTTAAGGTTCTTCTATCATCACTTTCCTCCTGATTAGGGTAAGGACATTTATTAGCAAAGTGTCCAATTCCGCCACAGTTGAAACATATCAGAGGAATCTTTTCTTTGTATTTCCCTATCCCTTTCTTGAGTTTCTTTATGAAGTTGGTAATTTTTTCATCTGATATATCTGATAACTCATCATTGTCCTTTTTGTCCTACCCCATCATTGTTTTAGATTCTTTAAAAGTTGTTTCTCTTTAGAATTTTTTTCATTCCCTATTCTCATCTCATAATCTGTAAAGATTCCATGAAGTTGATCAACTGTGAGTTGGTCAATATCTGACCTATCTTTAATGGTGGAAATCTTGACATCATATCTCATAGTCAATGAACTTAGAATTTTTTGCAAAATAGGTTTATCTGTAAGTTCTTCTCCTATTACTATGATCGAATTGACCACTTCATCTACCCTATGAAGGCATTCAACAATGTTCTCTTCTTCTTTCATTTTCAGGTTTTCAAACTGAGTTCTATAGATATGTAGTTAGGCTTCCCTGACTTTGCTATCTCCTTCATATACAACCTCCAATTTGTCCCATATTTATTTAGCTGACTTACAATGCATGACCTTCACACATATAGAATTTGTCAATCCTCCTAGAATTTCATTAACTACTTGTGAGTTATCATTGCATATTTTATTTCATGTATCCTTTGTTTGTGGAGAAGTTGGAGCAGTGTAACCATATACAAAAGATTGCTATATGTCATAACCAAGAGACAACATGAAGTTTTTCATCCTTATTTTTCATAGAGCATAGCCATCTCCATTGAACAATGGTGCTTTGTTGTTAGACATTCCCTCTTGCTGATCTATCTTTAGGATCTACCTAACAGTTTTTAGACTGTGTTGAAGGTACTCGCTCTGATACCAATTGTTGGAATACTGAGAGGGGGGGGTGAATCAGTATTAACATTTTTTTTAAATTAGTAGTTAATTTAATATTTTCTTAACTACTACGATAGATCAACAATGGACTTGTTTGTAAAATCAATTGTATAATTATAGTTAATAGGAAATACAAGGATTTTATGAAGAATAGTGAAGAAAACTGATCTTTTTTAGAGCACCAACTCTAGGAGACACAGATTCCCTTCTTCAGGGCACCAACCCTAGGAAGCACCAACTCCCTTGTTTTAGGGAACCAACCCTAGGAAGCACCAACTCCCTTAACTTTTAGGGAACCAACCCTAGGAAGCACCAACTCCCTTAAATTTTAGGGCACCAACCCTAGGAAGCACCAACTCCCTTATTTTAGGGCGCCAACCCTAGGAAGCACCAACTCCCTATTTTTACACTTTAGTAAAGGACATTAATCTTTCCATGCTCCTCTTTTTCATGCTCACTACACAATAATCATAAGTTATTCTTCTTGGACTCTGCTTCTGTTTTGATCTGCTGATCTAGACTACGAAGACAATTTATTCTCACCATTCTTCCTCATTTATATACTCTTTCAAATGGTGTGAGATATGAATCATTATGTCCCTTATCTTGGACCATCGCACCTCTTCATTAACAATAATATCATTTGTTTTTTTTATTCAAATATTATCGAGAAGCCTTTTCAATTTAATGAAAATGATTTTCATTAATCGATCACAGGTATGGATCGATTTCTTTTAACTTAATTTCATGTCTCTACAAATATTGCAGAAATCAAATTTTGTAGAGGTGCTTCCTTCAAACCATTTACATATGACCATTTGCAAAAAACCACAGGCGTATTTTCTATGTGATGTTCCCAATGCGTCATGGATTATGTGTTCATAACCCATGACCAGGGGCTCGAACCCAGTTCTTCATATTTTGGCATTCGACGATTTTTCTTTGACGATCATCTAATCTTTTGGAGTTTTCAATTTCCCAAAATACTTACCTCTCACAAGGGTTGATCTGGTGGATGAAATGATTCCCAGAACCAAAATCAACAATTGGGATCTAATCCTTACTCATTCTTTTACTTCTTAATGCAGCGATTGTGACTTAATCATTGGTTGATATGGACAACAATTATTCACTTCGAAACTTCGACGTTTGGTGATTTCAAAATTTGCAATCATTAAAAATCCCATAGTATATTTCACTGAAATAGATCGGACGGTTGATATTTCATTTGCACAATGAATAGTCGCCGTTCACTTCGAAATTTCGATGTTCAACTATTTCCAATATTTGCAATCATTAAACCTCCTGGAGTATATTTCGCCAAAACAAATCAGAAGTTCAATATTCATTCTTCTGTTAGTCGGAAGATCCTGACTTGTCCATAGGTTTCGAACTGTAACACCCCAAGGTCGAGCCCCTATTGAATTGTAACTATGTTTATAGGCTAGTGAGCCAAGTGTTTATAAGTTGCGACTTACATGTTTATTAGGCTAGAGAGCCTAGATGCTTAAGGCCATGAGCCTGATTTTTGTATATGTAAATGCACATATCATTAATAAAATTACATTGTTGCGTGTAGACCGACCACAAAGAAAGAGTTATGGGGTACTAATCTCCACTAGGTAGGGTAAGGGAGGGAGCTAAGTGTCTAGGCATAGGTGCTAAGCTAGAGGGATTACCTTTAAAGGAATAATATTTTATTATTATTTACCAAAGGCTATGGTTGACATAAGTCGTGTTGTCCTAAGTTCCTAGAAAGGGAATGAGTGCTGAGTGGAACTCATCTAGCTATAGGAAGACAAGTGTCGACCTAGGCGTATGTAGTTATAGCTAGGAAAGTCAACTCATTGGGGGTTCTCTTTCCATTCTAGAGTTTCTCCCCATCCATGCGTCGAGACCATTCTCAAGTTTCCTCACGACCCTTACGATTCTCTGGAAGTCTGTCACCCTTCCCGATTCATCCAGGGACTCATGCTCGCACCTGTAACTTGCCTGAGACGTGTTGTTCCTTAACAGTTGTTGTTTCTTCCATCACCTAAGATATACTGAGCCTTGTTGTTTCCATCACCCTTACTAGAGTTGACTTAGAAGCTAGACTGAAGAAGCAGGTTGTCAGGCTTGTGATTTGAAGAGGCGGGTTGTGAGGCCCATGGACTGAAGAAGCAGGCTTTCAGGCCTGCAAGAAACTCTCTCCAGGTGAGAGAGATTTTTGTGGAAGTGTTTTCCCAAAGTGATCCCAACTGCAGCTATAGTGCTCAGAGAATTCTTGTCTGACCTATTGTTGAAGCCATGGAAGGGAAGTGGGGCAGCCGAAGGACTATTGAGAAGAGAAGGGGCACACTTCCTGGGGTGGGACAAGCATGTGGGGAATGAGAGAATGTAGGTTGTTAGTGTGAGTTGGCCCTTGGAGAAAGTCCTTCTTATTGATCTGTGTGACCTTCCTATTTTCCTTGCCTAGCCTGGGAATCCCTTTCCCAGTGGAGTTTAGTCCTAGCTCGGAGGTGACCCACTATTGAGTGTGATGAGAAGCGTGGTCTAAGGCTAGGAGGTTCATGGAAGGTATGCACACAATTTGGTGGTCATTTATTGAAAGATAATTAGAAAATATTTGTTAATTATATGTTGTGTAATTGTACATGTGTTATAACTTGATGAGTAAGGCCTAGATATATCAGCTATGTTGTGTGTGTAGGCTTACTATTATTTTCACATTAATCTATGTATGGTTATAATATGTCTTGTGTATGCATATATTGTCGGTATATTTTAATGATTATTTCCGCATGAATAAGTGTCATGAACATAATGTTGTAACAGTTAATTGTGTTAGATATGCATGCATATAAATTCACAAAATGGTATCAGAGTTAACTGAAACGTCCGAGAAGTGGCTTTGCCCAACCTATTGGTGGTTGGGGCCGTCAAAAAATGGTATCATAGCTAAGAGAGAATTCCATGAACTGGAGTTTTCTGGCCTCTTGGTGGTTGGGGACATTACAAAATGGTGTGAGAACCATGGTTTCAACATTGAGCATGGATGGGCCATGTTAGTGGAAGCTGAAGCAAAATTTCTGAAAATAATTATTGTCGAAATGGAAAAAATTCAAGTTTGGAGCCAATGGTTTCTACCCGGAACCTGGATGAGCCACGAATGAGAAATTTGATGTAGAAAGTTCAGAGAATTTTGAGGTATAGAGTGCCAGAAGGGTGTTGAAATAACACTTAGACTATGTTCGGAAACAAAGGAGGTGTAACAAGCTTAAGAAATGGCCACAGAAAAAGAAATTACAACATTTGTGTTGTTGGGTCATTAGATATGGGCGAGTGAAATATAAGCCATCAGATCAAGCGAAGAGTAAGTCATGACCGTCATATCTCATTGAAGGGAGATCGACGATGGGGATCCATTGTGGAAATCGGGAAGGAAATTAAAGCGAAAGTAAGCTGAGACTTCGCAATCCCACAGGATCATTGATCTTGATAGATTAACATATCAATGATCGATATCAATCCCACTACGGGCAAGCATATTCGCATTGCGGAGATTGGGAAGGAAATTAAAGCATGAGAAAGTTGATTTTATGCAATAACTCTTGGTCGTTGATCTTCACGGTTTCTTAAGGAATGATTGGTGATCTTGAAAAGTCAGATAAACACCCAAATGTTAAGTCGAGGTCACAACTCTAGGTCATGTGTAGATAAGAGAGAGCAAACTTCATGTATTTTATGTCCATCGATCCAAACAAGGAACATGTGTCGGCAAGTTAGCTTGTTCAGGAATACGACATTTGAGAGAAACAAGGTGTGAATAAAGTGGAAACTCTCGAATTCCCGAAGTCCGAAGTTAATTTGGATCATTTGTTGAAGAAGACGCATGTCATAAGATCGACTTGTTTGGGAATTCGATGTTCGGGAGAAATGGGGTATGCTAAAGTGAAATCTCCTAAATCCCAAAGTGCTAGAGTGACGTGGCTTACTGACGTCACTAGGGATGATGTGGACACATGGGATGTGTGTCACGTGTTAGTGAGTTAAAAACCTTGGTAAGATGGAAATGCAAATAGAATGTGACATATGTCACCCACCTGATTGGACCATGTGCCAGCTTCGGGTGTCCTACCGATTGGCGCTCCTGGTGATGGCACAAGGTAGTTAAGTGTGACAAAGAAGCTAGTTAGATTGAGCCCACGTTAAATTTGTTCACAATATATCAACATCGAGGGCCAAGAGGCATTGTGGAGATTGAATTTGTAAGGTAGATAATTATTCAAGGCGGTCCCGCAATCCAAACCACAGTTTCCCAGGTGGGGTACGTGTCATCATGGGGACAATTGCGGAACAATCGACGGGTTACTCCAAAACCACCAACCCATGTCCCCGCAATTTGAAAAGTACTAAAGTTGATGTGACGTTTTTGGCATTTATTAGCTCAAGCATGGAAACTGTGGCCCCAGTCAACGCGTGGTGCCATATCGTGAAGTCTGGAGACTTGACACTGTGAAAGAAATGGTGCATAAAGGAATGTGGACTAGAGATCTGTCGTTCTTCACGCATTCTACATTTTTTTGTTCTATGATGTTGTGATGCGCAGAAAAAGGGAAACCTCTGAAGCCAAAAGCCCAAAGTTTCAAGGCTCTAGATAAGAACCCAAATCATAAGCACTGGGTCACATCCATGGTCCCATGTGAACCAAGGGTTGAAGAAAAGGGGATAGCGCCCAAAATTCATTGCAGAATAGAGTAGGGCTTGGAGATAAAATTCGAAGGGGTTCTTGACTGAACAAGACCCACTGAAAATGGAATTTGATATTGTTTTTATTGAATCAGATTGTTTTATTATGGAAAATTATTAATGTTTATTAGCTTGACAAAATTTCGGTTGACTACACATTTTGCAGAAATAACAATTGTCGAAACTGAACCAAGTTGTCGCACAGTGTAGATAAATGGGAAAGGAACAGGGTGCTTACAGTTCGAAAAATGAATTTAGAGGAATGGATGTCCATTTAGGATTTGAAGGATCAAAATCCAATGGGCATGGAGAAGAGATAGATAAATAAGGAAACATGATGAAAATGATTGAAAAGTTGCAGAGAGATGCCTAGACTCACTGAGTATATAACAAAACGATCATGAAAGCCAGGGAGAAACAAGGAGAATTCAACACAAAGTTGGTGCAAAGCCTGGAAAGGATAGAAAAGAAATTAGATAGGGAGAGTGGCTCAAGAAAATAAAGAATTCACAGAAGAAAAAAAAGTGATAGAAGACATCACCAACACTCCTCGAGGAATTCCAATAAGAGAGTACACAACATCTCAATTCTATCCCCTACTAGGAAGAATAAGAGGTATGGGCAAGATGAGATACAAGGAGAAATGAACAAAATAAAACCTCCTACATTTGATGGGGACCACAAGAAGGATGAAGATGCAGAGACATGGTTGTTGGGCATGAGAAAGTATTTTTATTTACATAATTACTATTCACAGTAAAAAGGAAGAATTTCCATCTATCAACTCAAAGGTAAGTCATCCATGAGGTGGGATCAGCTTGTGCAGGTGCAACACATTAAAGAGAAAGATGTTACTTGGAGGGAATTCAAGAAGTATTATGATAATAAAATAAAAGAGTTTTTTGAACTCAAGCTGGTAATTATGTACATTGATGAGTATGAAAGAAGGTTTTTAGAATTGTTGAAGTATGTCTCTTTCATCAAAGATGAGAAAATCAATATTCAGAGGTATTTGAGTGGTTTTCCACCATCCATCAGTGAAAAAATACAATATGATGTTCCCAAAACATTGGAGGAGACCATAAGGGGAGATAAGTGCCTATATGATCAACAAAAAACAAGGGTAACTTTCCAAAAATCTTGGGAAGACAAGAAGAAATTCAAGATGGATCAGGGGAAGAAGGGAATTAATCCACCATTCTTCAGAAATAATCCTCAGGGACAACCAACTTCTAGAAAACCCAGAATGATTAATACATGTGTTCAAAGGCCAAGGAAACCACGTATTAAATGTTGGGGTTGTAAAAGTGATCATATGTTTAGAGATTGTCCTCACAGAAGTGACAAAGAGAGAGTTGTTCACAATTTTCAGCGAGATGAAATAGTGGGGGACATGGGCAGAAATGTACCAAGGATCTATGCAACCTTGGACAACAAGCAACAAGATTATCAATCACATATGATTGAAGTGAAAAGTATGATCAACAACCGAATCATTACTATTTTAATTGATTCAAGAGCTAGTCATAGTTATATAGATCCTAGGATGGTGGAAAGTTTGCAATTGCCAAGAAACAAGCATGAAAAAGCTTGGTTGGTGCAGCTAGATACTGGAGCCAAAAGAAAAATCAATGAGATGATTAAGTCATGTCTTATGGACATGAATGGACTGAGCACAAGGGAAGATTTGAACATCTTTCCTTCAGGATATTATGATTTCCTAATTGGTATGAATTGGTTAGATAAACACCATGCCATCTTAGACTATGCTAGAAAGGCATTCACTTGCTTGGATGAGGAAGGGAATCAGAGGACATTCCAAGGAATTCCCAGGGTAGTTACTGTCCGGGAAATCTCAACAATGCAGCTGAAGAAGTGTTATAGGAAGGGCTGTCAAATATTTGCAACCCATATGGAGGAAGCATCTAAGAATAAGGTGCCAAATTTGGAGGATCATGCAGTCCTGGAAGATTTTGATGATGTGTTCAAGGAGGTACCAGGACTACCTCCAAAGAGAGATAATGATTTCTCTATTAATTTGATGTCTGGAGTAGCTCCGGTATCAAAGACTCCTTACAGGATGAGTACAACAGAGTTGAAGGAGTTACAAATGCAGCTTGAAAAAATTCTGAAGAAGGGGTATATACACCCAAGTGTGTCACCTTGGGGTGCCCCGGTCTTGTTTGTGAAGAATAAAGATGGGACATTAAGATCGTGCATTGATTTCAAAAAGTTGAATAAAGTGACTATAAAGAACAAGTATCCTCTGCCAAGGATTGATGATCTCTTTGATCAATTGAAGGATGCAAAGATATTTTCCAAGATAGATCTCAGGTCAGGATACCATCAGGTAAGGATTAAAGAGGAAGATATCATCAAGACCACCTTCAGGACAAGGTATGGTCATTATGATTTCACAGTGGTGTCATTTGGGTTGTCAAATGCAATAGTTGTTTTCATGTGCTTAATGAATGGTGTTTTTTGGGAATATTTAGACAAGTTTCTCATTGTTTTTATGGATGACATTGTTGTATATTCCAAGCCACAATAAGAGCATGAGAATCATTTTAGGATGGTGTTGCAATTTCTAAGAGAACATCAGTTGTATGCCAAATTGGGCAAGTGTTCATTTTATCAAAACATAATTCACTACCTGGGGCATATCATTTCAAAGGATGGGATACCAGTGGACCCTAAAAAGATAGAAGCCATTGGAGAATGGTCAGTGCCAAAGAATGTGATATAATTCAGATCCTTCATGGGTCTAGCTGGCTATTATAGAAGGTTCATTGCAGGGTTTTCAAGAATATCTCATCCCGTCACTTCCTTGCAAAGAAAGGGGAATAAGTTTCAATGGACAGAAGAATGTGAAAATAGTTTTGAACAATTGAAGCAATTGTTAACCAGTGCTCCAATTCTGAGGATCATATATCCAAATGAATACTTCATTGTATTCATAGATGCATGTAAGAAGGATTGGGTGGAGTCCTCAGTCAAAATGGGTTTGTTGTATGTTATGAATCAAGGAAGTTGAAAGAGCATGAAAGGCTCTATGCCACTCATGATCTGGAATCGACAGCCATAGTGCACGCTTTGAAAAAGTGGAGGCACTACCTCATGGGAAAGAAGTTTGAAGTAAGAAGAAACCATGACGGTCTAAAATATTTGTTTGATCATCTTAATTTTAATGCTAGGCAGAGTAAATGGTTGGAATTCCTTTATGAGTATGACTTTGATATCAAGCATATCAAAGGAAAGGAGACCAAAGTGGTTGATGCACTCAGTAGGATTGTGCATGAACTAAATGATACAACCATTAGCATGTATAAGACTGATCTTAAAGGAAAAAATTTTGAAGCTGCAAAAGTAGAATTGCAGTACATGGAATTGGTAAAAAAATTGCAGCAAGGTAAAATGCAGCAAAAAACTGAAGATTATGAATTGAGAATTGATTCCAAATCCTTCTGTACAGAAATAGAGTCTATGTACCCAACTCGTTTGAATTGAGGAGTGTGATTTTAAAATAAATTCATAATGTGCCTTATGCAGGACACCTAGGATATCAGAAAACAATCTCAGGAGTCAAAAACCAATCTTATTGGCCAGGCATGAAGAGGGAGATTGCTGATTTTATAGCCAAATGATTGGAATGTAAAAAGGTAAAGTTTGATCATAGACACCCAACTAGATTACTACATCCATTACCCATTCTTGAGTGGAAATGGGAAGTGGTAATAATGGATTTCATCATGGGATTGCCTAGAACCAACAAGCAACATGATGCAATCATGGTAGTGGTGGACAAGCTTACTAAATATTCCCATCTCATTCTTATGAAGATTACTCATAAAGAAACTAATTTTGTTGATATTTATATGAAGTAAGTAGCACGGTTGCATGGTGTACCCAAGACAATAATGTCTTATAGAGACCTGAAGTTTACATCAAATTTCTGGAAGGGGTTATTCAAAGGGTTCGAAACAAATCTGAACTTCAGCACAAAATATCATCCTAAGTAAGATGGGAAAAAAGAAATGGTGAACCAAGTGATAGAAGACATGCTAAGGATGTATGTGATGGACAAACCATCTAAATGGGAAGATTATCTACAGTAGGTATAATTTTCCTACAATAATGGGTATCAAGCAACACTGAAGATGAGTCTGTTTGAAGCACTTTATGGCAGAAAGTGAAACACCCCAGTAAGTTGGGACAACCTAGATGATAGGGCAATGGTTGGACCAGAGTTGCTCAAGGAAATGGAAGAACAAATGTTGAATATTAAGCAGAATTTGAAGGCTTCCCAAGATAGGTAGAAAAATTATGTTGATAAGAACATAACTCATAGGGAATTTAAATTAGGGGATCATGTATTCCTAAGAGTGAAGGCCAACAAAAGCTCCCTGAAGTTGGAAAATTGTTCAAAGCTAGCAGCTCAGTATTGTGGGTTGTTTGAAATCCTAGAGAGGATTAGTCCAATAACATACAGGCTTTCATTTCCTACATGCATGTCTATACATAATTTATTTCATGTGTCATTGCTTAAGAAATATGTACCTGATGCTAATCATGTTATTGATTGGAATGTGATTCAGGTGGAGCAGGAAAGCACTTTTTAGGTGCATCTAGTGCATATATTGGATCATAAACAAAAGAAGCTCCAGAATCGAGCAATCGGGATTGCAAAAGTTTAGTGGACCTGGTACGGTCTTCAGGATGCAACATGGGATCATGAAGATGCGATGCAGGCAAAGTACCCGCAAAGATTTTGTAAATCTTGTTGTTGTTGTGTAAGTAAGTTGCACTGAGGACAGTGAAAAAATAAGGGGAGGGGATTGTAACACCCCAAGGCCGAGCCCCTACTGAATTGTAATTATGTTTATAGGTTGGTGAGCCAAGTGTTTATAAGCTTAGACTTACATGTTTATTAGGCCAGAGAGCCTAGATGCTTAAGGCCATGAGCTTGATTTTTGTATATGTAAATGCACATATCATTAATAAAATTACACCGTTGCATGTAGACTAACCACAAAGAAAGAGTTATGGGGGACTAAGCTCCACTAGATAGGGTAAGGGAGGGGGTTAAGTGTCTAGGCATAGGGGCTAAACTATAGGGCTTACCTCTAAAAGAATAATATTTTATTATTATTTCCCAAAGGCTATGGTTGACATAAGCCATGTTGTCCTAAGTTCCTAGAAAGGGAATGAGTGCTAAGTGGAACTCATGCAGCTACAAGAAGATAGGTGTCAACCTGGGTGCATGTAGTTATAGCTGGGAAAGTCAACTCATTGGGGGTTCTCTTTCCATTTTGACGTTTCTCCCCATCCATGCGTCGGGACCAATATCAAGTTTCCTCATGACCCTTATGATTCTCTGGAAGTCTATCACCCTTCCTGATTCATTTGGGGATTCATGCTCGCACATTTACCTTGCCTGAGTTGTGTTGTTCCTTAAACGTTGTTGTTGTTTCCATCATCTGAGCTATACGGAGACTTGTTGTTGTCATCACCCTTATTAGAGTTGAATTAGAAGCTGGGATGAAGAAGCAGGTTATCAAGCCTGTGGTTTGAAGAGGCGGGTTGTCAGGCCCGTGGAATGAAGAGGCGGGTTGTCAGGCCTGCAAGAAACTCTCTCCAGGTGAGAGAGGTTGTTGGGGAAATGTTTTCCCAGAGGGAGCCCAACTGCAGCTATTGTTCTCGAAGAATTCATGTCCGAACTGTTGCTGAAGCCTTGGAAGGGAAGTGGGGTAGCCGAAGGACTATTGAGAAAATAAGGGGAACACTTCCTAGTGTGGGACATGAATGTGGGGAATGAGAGGTTGTAGGATTTTAGTGTGAGTTGGCCCTGGGAGAAAATCCATCCTATTGATCTGTGCGACCTTCCTATTGTCCTTACTTATCCTAAGAATCCCTTGCCCGGTGGAGTTTAGTCCTAGCTCGGGGGTGACCCACTGTTGAGTGTGATGGGCAGGGTGGTCTAAGTCTCGGAGGTTCTTGAAGGTCTACACGCAGTTTGGTGGTCATTTATTGAAATTTAAGTACCAAATCATTGTTAATTGTATGTTGTGTAATTGTACATGTGTTATAACTTGATGAGTAAGACCTGGATATATCATCTATGCTATGTGTGTAGGCTTATTGTTATTTCCACATTGATCTGTGTATGGTTAGAATATGTCGTGTGTATGCATATATTGTCGGTATGTTTTAATGATTATTTCCACATGAATAAGTTCCATGAATAGAATGATCTAATTGTTAATTGTGTTAGATATGCATGCATATAAATTCACAAAATGGTATCAGAGCTAAGTGAAACGTCCGAGAAGTGGCATTTCCCGACCTGTTGGTGGTCGGGGATGTCACAAAATGGTATCAAGGGTAAGAGAGAATTCCATGAAGTGGCGTTTCCTGTCCTGTCGGTGGTTGTGGACGTTACACTAACAAATCAATGACCATGAATTAATCTACATGTGAGTGAATGGTTCTCGTTTACTTCGGGAATTCGAAAGTTCAGGGCTCCGGCCATAACAAATTTACAATTCCTCCAAAGTAATGACACATGTCATAAAATTCAAGGGTTGACAATGTTTCTGAAGTATCTCAATGTTTAACATTAACTTCAGCCTTTGGCGCTTTGGCCAATTGTTGGTAGTAGAAACTAGTTTCTCCCGAAGGACAAACTCTCAGAGTGACATAACTTGGTGAAGTCACTACTGACTTGGCACTGGCTGAGTGGCTTCCATGTGTCACCTAGATTTGTGACTTATGTAACCTAAAGTGCCATCTGGACCTTAACACTTATCACCTAATTGCGCCATGTGTCCTAGCTGACGTGGTTTTTACTGATGTGGATTGTCTGATGTGTCACATATTGTCCTCCTGGATCTAACAATCCTTCTTTAACCGATCCAACGAATGTCATGAGTTTGGTTGTTTATAATCTCATGCCTTTCATTTCTTCCTTAGGGACTTTCGGGTTGTTTTCATTTTCCTCACTTCTCAATTCTCTCAAAATGAGATTCCCTGATTAAACATTGATTATCTTGACACGATCCAATGGTTTCCAGGAATTTGATTATTTCAGAATATCTGGCCTTTCATTTCAATCTTTGGGAATTCAAGTTTGTTTTCATTTTCCTTACTTCTCAATTCTCCGGAAATGCAATTCCTTGATTAAACATCAATTATCTAGACATGATCCAACAGTTGCCGGGAATTTGGTTGTTTCATAGTTTCTGGCCTTTCATTTTGGTCTTCTAAACTTCAAGTTTTTTTCATTTTCCTTACTTCTCAATTCTTCTAAAAATGTGATTCCTAGATTAAACATCAATTAGCTTGACATGATCCAACAACTAGCAGGATTTCATGACTTCTATTCTTAATCTAACGACTGTCGGGAGTATGTTTAATATGAGACTTTAGGATATTTGTGATTTCTACTTGTATTCCAATTGAACTAAGGATATTTTCATGCTCTGATATCATGCAATCTAATACGCTGCATCTCATGAGCTTTAGATAGATTCCTCTACACCTCGTGTTATGTATTATGAATATTTTGGATTTTTTATGTCGGTATTTCGATCTCGATGGAATTTATGCAATGCGCTCTCCCTTCTGAGATTTGATTAGTGTCCTTCCTTCTTATCTTTAATCTCTGCCAATTGTTTGACATAATTTTTGCATACTGACATATTGTTGAAATCAATGAAAATAACATCATAGAAGCTTATCATCACATTACAATGACATCGACTGTTGACATCAATGGCAACTCATCAATGACAATATGTTCAACACTCTCAACATTCTTCCTCCTTTTCTCTTCTTGGTTAAGGATCCATGTCAAGTTATCAAGTGATGGTGATTTATCTCTTGATGTAAGAATCAAGTCTGATGATAAATACTTGATATTCTTGCAACAAGTCATTTAATGTTAGAGTAATTAAATCATTACTCGATACTTCCTTACCAGTATTTCCCTACTTATCTTTAAAATATTTAATTCTAAACAGATAATCAATAATGTTTTCATTTTCTTCCATTGTAATTGAAAGAACTTTGTTCTTAAGAAACATGACTATATTGTATTTACTATTTCATAAAAACCTTTTAATGCGTCCATGTCTCACTTGATGTCTTCTTATATGAGTATTGATAATGTATTTCACTACTAGATAGTATCTCAACATTATTACTCAAATTATCTTTAAAATATTTAATTATGAATAGACAATCAATGATGTTTTAATTTTGTTCCATTTTAATTGAAAGAAGCTTGTTGTTCAAAAATATCACTCGATGCCCCCAAGGGGCAGCTCAATTGGCAAGTGTCGTGAAAATGAAGTTCCATGAGGTTTCGAGTTCAACTCCCCCCGACTTACAATGTGTGCCACGTAAGGGGCATCGTGGGCATACCTGGAGGTTATAGTGGTAGAATTTGGATAACACAGCCATGTGTAACGCGAGCACATGCCCAAATAGTTGTTGATTCTGCCAGACATAAAAAAAATAAATAAAAAAAAAAAATTATAAAAAAAATAAATAATAATAATAAATAAATAAATAAAAATCACTCGATTTATATTTCCTATTTCGTAAAAATAGTTTAATGTTTCTCAGTATCACTTGATGTCTCCCTTATATAATTAATGATAATGTCTTTGAAAAATATTTTCACAAGAACCTTTACATTGGTTTCTCTTTTCTTTCAATCTTGAACTGAGCAACTAGTTTAGCTTCAATGCCACTTACAATTTCCCATGCATTGCATCCTTCCAAAAAAGTCTCCATCTTAAACTTACAGTTTATATAATTCAATTCACCTAACTTACTTCCTTCATTTAGATGGGAATTAAGTAGAACAATAAATAAGAGGAATTGTGCCACTCACAATTTCCCATGCATTGTATCCTTCCAACAAATTCTACATCTTAAAATTACAATTTATATAATTCAATTTACCTAACTTCTTTCCTTCATTCAATTATATACGAATCCATTAGATTTGACATATTTAAGTAGAAAAATAAATACGAGAAATTTATGTACAATAGAATTTTAACCAACACACAATAATTTTCACAATGTTGTTACAAACATAGTGTTCAACACGATGAATGCACAATATATATGAATACACAACAACTCATCATCTTGCTAACCACTCCCAGTAACATAGTGCATACTCTATATGGCAAGCACACCCTCACATTAACCATTGGTTTTATCACTCCATGGAAGCTTCGGGTATATATATGTGTGTGTTTTAGAGATCAACACATACCTTTAAAACCATATATAAATCATTTAAAAACAAGGAGCGTTAACCACCATCATACAACAGCTTAAACTCCATACACAAAATAAGTATAGGAAGAAAAAATGAGAAAAGGTATATGTTTTATTACAAGGAGAGCACCCTTATTTATAATGCATTGGGAGGATCCCAACATTAAATAGAGGTGGTTGGCACTTCACTTTCCAAGCATTAATAAGTCAAATATACATAGTGATTATATCACTAACCTAAGTAAACTTAACTACATGATGTATTTACACCTACACACCCCCATAAGTACAACTTAGGGAAGTAGGAAAATAACATTAAATATAAAAAATGTTCTATATATAAACTCTCATAAGTGGAGAAAGGGAGAAAATCCAGTATGAAATAACTTCTCTCCAAAAGAGAGAAAAATGTCATTGTTGAAAAGGGCATCGAAGTTGAAACTCAAGAAGAACCCACAAAGATTCATTAAAAGACAAGAGCATGAGTCCTAAGGATTTTTAAATCTCCAATCATGAAGTGTGACCAAAATTATGAATAACATAGCCAAGTAACCTGAATGATCTTGGTTGAATTTTGAAGTAGAAGAGGTTCAATTGTAGAGTCAGAAGAATGGAAAATACTAACAACCACCACATAAATACTTCAAAAAAATAGGTGTTGGTAAGGAACTAGAACAAAGGCTTTGAATAGTAGAAACCACCATGCCAAAATTCTAAAGAGATCGAATTAACCCCAAACTATCAACACCATCAAAGATCCATGTAGAAATCCAAATTTCAAATTTTCTAAGCAAACCAAAGAGAAATATCCTCAAAAATGAGTTCAAACTCAAAAATATTGATGAAGTACTCATGTATAATTGATAAAATCATCATAAAACCATCTCAGGGGAGTGCATGGGTTACTAGACTCTACAATCACCCAATCAAAATAGGAACCAAAATTGGTGGCTCACTCTTAAAAATAGTTGATATATAACAAAATTGTGAAACATAAAAAATTACCAGAGGAAGCATTACACACCATCCCTACAATGTTGAATTAGGTGGTCTTAGCTAATGGTAATGGATTTAAAAAATGATGGAAAATAACGGAGCGGCTAGTTGAAAGTGACATCATCAATGTTAAACAACCATACAAAAAAAAATTCCAAAGTGAGAAGCTCCAAGTCGTGTAAAACAAGACTAGTCATGGAGATAAACCCATTGTGACACTCTAAGTATATGAAGATGTTACTTGAAAGTGACATCATCAATGTTGAACAAACATGCAAAAAAAAAACTATATTGGAAAAACTCCAAGTACTTCTAAACAAGACTAGTCATGGAGATAAACCTATTATAACACTCTATGAATATTTTCACCAGCGATCCAAAATCCTCTAGATATAAATCTAACATTGTTGCAATCACTCCATAGGTAAACACTGAGATAACCAATCAACTAGATTCAGGTTAAAATCATCTTAAAGAGTTGAGCATCCAATACTTTGTAAGAAACTTTTCAAATTCAGTGGGAAACTTAGAGGGCTACACATGGCTCCAAATAAATCCCCATTTTCTCCAACTGGCGAGAGTGTGTACGACGAGTAGGTTCGAATGCCAGTCGGCTTTGAACCTAAAAATATTCATGTTGGGGATTATTCTTCACTGTTGAGTGTGAATTTTTTTGTCCCCTACGTGTAAAAATACAAAAATACAAATTAGAAGAATGAAGGAAGGGAAGATGAAAGCATGTGTAAGCTCAAACCCCAATATTTCACGAGTCATAGTCCTAGAGATCATCACACACAGAAAAGTCACCCGGTCCTCTTTGCAAGACATAAATATAAATACCACTAGCAGAATCATGGAGGTGGCTTCAGCCTATTGTCGAAGGCCTCCTCCAGTAATACCTAGTCGCTCACCAGTTTGAGGGAATCCCTTATGGGAAACCCAAATATCTTAGATATCTCAGAACAAGAGTGTGCGTAGTTTACTCTCCACAATGCAGTTTCAAATACTGCGCACCAAATAGGCTACGCGACAGAGTTCTCAAAAGCACTGTGTAGTGCACAAAGTGCTCAATTTGTTGCATGTTGTGAATACACACACTTAATAAAATGATTTATGATTTCAAAATAACACAGTGCTATGCTTAGCACATAAACTTAAAAATAAGACAAAAACTTGTCAATACACAAAATGCTTGATATTAATTAACTCCAGTGCACTACGCGTGATTACAGAATACAATAAAAAGATTATCTTCGGATCCAATGACTTCTTATGTTGACTTTATAGACATAGACCTTATTCTCAGACTTCTTCAAATCCTCAGATTCTACTTCTCTCGGTTGTTCTCTCTACCTCTCTTTTCTGCTCTGCGTTGATCATCTACTATGCATCATCCTAACTTTTACTAACTAAAGACTCAAACTTATATGGATTTCGATTGAGACTTCCTATATAAGCTAAGACTGACTCAACATTAAACATTACCATTAATTCGAATGACTCTTCAACTACTTAACAGAACTCGAGAAGATAAGGATCGACTTCATTTATAGCTTCATGCTTTTTGACTGACTTTTGAGTAAACGTGTGACTTTTCACTTGCAGACTATCAGATAGATTGTCTGACAATTCATCTATTGACAGATTGACTGACAAAAAAATAGGTGGAGACATAAAGATCTCATAAAGTTGTAATTACTATTTCCAACAATCCCCCTTAATTATAAGTAGGTGGGGTTACAAAAGAAAATTACATCAAAAATTGAGTTTACAATTTTACTGTCACTCATTTGTTACTGCACAGAATCATAGACTACTGCGCAGATGTTGAAATGAATATCTTGCTAAATCCTTTGTAAATATGTTTGTGACTTGATCTTTTGACTTACAAAACTCTAAATAGATATCTTTGTTATTCACTAATTCTCAAATAAAATGATACCTTGTATCAATGTGCTTGGTTTTCTTGTGAAACACATGATTCTTTGATAACATGATGGCTGAATTTTTCTCACAGAATATTGTAGTTGGTTCCTATTGTTCCTGCAAAAAATGTTTTAATATTCTTCTCATCCATACTGCTTGACAAATTGTGCTTATAGCTGCGACATACTCTGCTTATGCTGAAGAAAGAGTCGTTATGGGTTGCTTCCTTGATTTCCATGATACCATACCTGTTCCAAAATGAAATGTGTACCCAGAGGTACTTTTCCTGTCATCTATGCTACCTCCACAATCATTGTCAGTGTATCCAATGAGTCTGAAATCTTATGAAATGGAGTACTTAATGCCAAAATATTTTATTCCATTCACATATCTCAGGATTCTCTTTCATGCCTTCCAATGTGATTCTTTTGGAGCTTCCATTAACCTTGAAATTAGGATGAGTCCATACATAATATCAGGTCTTGTCATTGTTAGATACATAAGACTTCCTACCAGACTTTTAAATAGTTTGGGATCCACCTTTGACACTTTATCTTCATTTCTTAACTTCAATTCTATTATGACAGGTGTTGGTGCTACTTTTGAATTCATCATATTGAATCTTTTCAATATTTCATGCGCATACTTAGACTATGAGATAAATATGCCAGTTTTGGATTGGTGCACTTCTATTCCCAAAAAATATCTCATTAGCTCCAAATCAGTCATTTCAAATTCATCCTTCATGACTGACTTGAAATCTTCTATGCCAAAGTCACGTGTAAATATCAAATCATCCACATATAAGAAAACAATTAACATATTAGCTTTCTGATTTTCTTTGATGTACAATGCTGGCTCACTTTCACTTCTTTGAAATCCATTCTGTGTGAGATAGGAATCTATGTGACTGTACCAAGCTCCCGGAGCTTGCTTTATTCCATACAGTGTTTTCTTCAATCTATATACTTTGTCTTGTTTTCCTGGAACCTCATAACCTTATGGTTTTTTCACATATACTTCTTCTTCTAAGTTTCCATTCAGAAATGTTGACTTTACATCCATCTGATAAATTGTCCATTTGTACTGCGTGACAATGGCTATCACAGTTATGACTGTGTCCATGTGTACAATTGGTGCAAATGTTTCATTGAAATCAATTCCAGTTTGTTGTGTAAAGCCTCTTGCAACTAACCTTGCCTTGTACTTCTGTACATTTCCTTCTGCATCTTGTTTGGTTTTATAAACCCACTTAACACTTATAACATCCTTATCTTCAGATACATCTACCAATTTCCATGTCTAATTGTTCTCTATGCATTAGATTTATTCATCCATGGCTTGTGACCATATATCATCTTTGACAGCTTCTTCAAAATTTAATGGATAATCTATTTTTGAAAACAAAGAAAAAATTGAAAATGAATTTGTTGCGTCTTAATTATAGATGTCATGTAGACTTCCTGTTTTTCTTGGTAACAAACTTGATAAAATTGGATCTGGAGATGTAGAACTACTTGGACTGCTTGCTGATGTTTTTTGCGTTCTAGGTGTAAACTGCGCACCTATTATTATTACTAGAATATTTTGCATTGTGATTTGCATCACAGTTCCTGGTGTAGAAGGAAATGTGCACTAAATTGTGCATGGTGGTTGAACCACTTCATACTATGTGTCATCATGCTCCATTGCATCAATAATTTTGATTGTATTTTCTATGCTTCCATCCCATGCTTCATTCTCCATGAACTGAACATCACAAATGATTATGAATTTTCTTGTGACAGGGTCATACATCTTGTATCCTTTTGTTTCTTCAGAATACCCAAAAAATATACATTTTTGTCCTTTGTTGTCCAGCTTCATTCTCATCTCTTCTGGAACATGTGCGTATGTGACACATCCAAAACAATAAGTGCGCCACATTGTGCTTCAATCCTATCCAGGTTTCTTGAGTAACTTTGTTCTTCACACTCTTTGTTGGACATTTGTTAAATATGTATACTGCAGTTGCTACTGCCTCATCCCAATACTCACTTTACAAAAGTTTGGCTATCAACATATTGTGCATCATTTCCATGATGGTTATGTTCTTTCTTGTTGTGATGCCATTTTTTTGTGGTGTATATCGTGCGGTAAATTGCTTGTAGATTCCATGAACTTTACAAAATTTCTGATATTCTCTTGAAATGTATTCACCTCCTCTATCTGTTCTTAGACACTTGATGTAATAGCCACTATGTTTTCCCACAAGTGATTTAAACTGTTGAAACAACCCAATGCGTCAAATTTATGCTTTAGGAAATAAATCCATGTCTTTCTTGAGAAATCATCAATGAATGTTAGAAAATATGTACTTCCTCCTATAGATGGAGTTTTCATTGGTCCAAAAATGTATGAATCTACTATTTCCAATGGATTTTTTTCTCTGTAAGACTTGACAACTGGAAATAATTCTCTGTGCTTCTTTCCAAATATGCAGCCTTCATATATCCTTTCTGGTTTTTCAATCAATGGAAAACATTTTACCAAATCCTTTGTGTAGTAGCTTTGGACCTCCAAAGTTCAAATGTCCAAATATGAAATTCCATAGACAGGAATCATCATGTACTTCATATTGGAATGTTTCCTTAATCTATGTGTCATTTTCTCCTTTTCTGATACTGCATGCACTATTTTCTTCATTAAAACTACACGCACTTTCTGTTGTAAATGCAGTATCTAACTGCGCCATTTTTCCTTTACCAACAACTAGTGTTGTATTCTTCTTCTTGGTTGGATTCAATGTCAATGGGAACATCTTGTTACTTGTCATCTGGATTCTTGCAATAAGTAGATTTCTTAGACATTTATCCATGATCACACAATGAATATCTTCCATGTAAATTATGTATCATTTCTGTAATAGTTGTCCTGTGCTCATCAGATTATGCTTCAGACCAGAAACATAATATACATCAAACATAACCTTTTGTTCTCCTTTCTTGGTTAATATGTTTATATTTCCTTTGCCTAAGACAATGACTTGAATATATGTTCCAAGTGTTACCTTTGTTTGTACTGACTCATCCAAACTAGAAAAAAAAATTATGTTTCTTGTCATGTGATTATTGCGGCCTAAATCTAAATACCATATATCAACAGGACTTGCTTGAGAAACATTGCATTCAACTGGTGATATTATAGGAATTACTTCAACACTAGGCATTGCTATAGCACACACCATAAACATAGGATAATTTGGTTATTTGTGTTGTTTGAATGATCTTGAATTTGCTTGTTTTGATTATACTATCTCTTCCTGCACTCATATGCATAATGTCCATACTTTTTACAGTAATGGAATTTAATATTTGATTTTTCAGTTCTATGACAACTTGGTTGACTAGTATTTGGGTTTTGACCTCTTCCACTAGCATTTCGAGGACTGTTGTTGCATCCACTTATGACAGAAATTCTTCCCCTGCCTCTAGAATTTTATCTCCCCCTTCCTCTTCCACGGCTCATAGATGAATACGTGAAAAATTTATTCTCTAATGACACACTTGACCTATTCAATCTTTGTTCATGATTAATGAGGAAATCTTGTAGTTCATCTAGACTGAACTAGCTCAAGTCTTTGCTCTCTTCTAGAGTTACAACAAGAGTATCAAATTTAGGAGGAAGACTCCTACTTGTACCTTCTCAACAAATTTTTATGTTTTCTATGGTTTCACCATGAGAATTAATCTGATTTATCAGTCCAATGACATGGGTATAAAAGGAATCTGTTGTGTCTGAATCCTTCATTGAATCTTTCATCATCATAGTTTCAAAATCTCTTCTAAGAATATGTAATTTTGCAGTCTTTACTTTGCCCATACCCTGATATGAGGTTTGTAATATGTCCCATGCTTCCTTGTCTTTCTTTATTGATGCAACTCTTCGAAGTGTGCTCTCATGCATGGCTTGATGTATGTAAAACAACACCTTTCCATCCTTCTCTATTTGATCTTTCAAGACATCCTTCTCAGCTTGTGA
>JASDQU010682834.1:0-11846 GCA_032191745.1 Picea mariana
GCAATTGTTTTGTCAATTGCTCAGGGGGCTTGGTTTGTGCTGAACCAACAATACCATCGGCATGTGGTCCAACTCTCTGTCTAGTTTTATCCAGTATCGATCGTGGTGCATCCAGTAGGATGTTGTATAATAAACCAGACTGAGAATAGATGAGCTCAAATTGTTGAGCCCTCATGATGGCATCTTCTTCGGAGAAAACCCCAGAAGTCGCGACGTCTTTGGATAATTGTGGGACCAGAGACTTAAGGAACCACTCAAGCAGGAATGTTGGTGGGACTGGTACTTTGATTAGACTCTTCCGACGTCTCCACTCTCAGATATGATCAGAGATATGATCCATGGTTGTCTTTTTGAAATTGGCAAGTAGCTCTGTGCCAGTGTCGTATCTCACAGGTAACTAGAAATGGTTAAGGAAGGCCATCACCAGTTCGCCAAAGGAAGAGTATCTTGAGCGATCGAGCTCGATATACCATTTCGCGGCACTCCCGATAAGAGTACGTTGAAACAATCGCAACTGAATGGAGTCATCTTTCAATGAGTTAGATGAACACCAAAGATGGAAGGTAGTCACATGATCACCTGGATCTTCGTTAGGTTTGGCCTCGAACTTTGGAATGTCCGAAGGCAACTTCATTGGCATAGGAGGTCAACATGGATCATGACAAATAGGATCATTTAACAACCTTGTCAAATCTGGCAAGTGTAACATCGCCAGGAATGGTAGTTTGGGTTGTTGCTGATAGCCTGGGAAAAAGGGTCCTGAAGTTTGACTGGCACCAGGTTGCCACGAAAAGGTTGGCTGCTGGCCCGGATTCTGGTAGAAACCATGGCCCTGACCAGCGTAAGGATTTTTCATTTGTGGAGACATCATTGGCTAATTTCCCATAAAGAACATAGGATGTTGGGCATGCATCGTGTTTGACAGACTTTGGGAAGAATTACCCCATGCCGGTCCTGATGGGAGAGGCATAGTAGTCTGTCCAGGGTTCCATTGACTATGGAAAGAATTACCCTAGAACGACATTCCCGAGGAGGGAACAGATCCTTGTCCTGAGTTCCAAGGTCCTGCTATATGTGCCCCCGGTGCAGGAATAGTACCCTGTGCCGGAGTAGACTGTCCAAAAATGGGAGTGCCCCTAGACGGGAAAGCGATGGATGAAAAAGTGTTGTTACCAAACGTCCCATTCCAAACAAACAGTGATGAACCTACCGGCATAGTGTGCACAGGTGTTCCTTGACTCCTGGCTCCAAATAAACTAGTGTGTGCAGGCTGCCCGACAGACTGCTGATGTGGACCACCAAGTGAAGGGGACGAAGGAGGGATATGACCACCAGCGTAAGGAAAAGCATTAAAAGGGACAGGAGTGCCCCCAAGTTGACCTTGTAGAGGAGCGTTAGAGCTCCCTACCCCTAGACCCAAAGTGTATAAAGTGGAGTAAGTGAGTATAGGACTTGTTCCCGAACTAGGCATACCGTATGAGAATGGAGGGCCTATCGCACTAGGTGTGAAGGGAGTTGTGGCCGCCGCCATAGACGGTTCGGTCCACTGTGCGACCTAGTTGCGGCCGAGACCATGGTGGCTCAGACTAACGATGGCAAGTTAGGAGATGCTTCTCCTGTGGTAGCAACTATGGTGGGAATGGAGGAATTCCCGGAAGAAGTAACAACGTTTGTTTCCATTGTTGTGTGAGGCACTGACAGGCGTTTGTAAAATTGGATTGGTACAATAACCTATGGACAAGTATCAGTGGTTGAGGTTTCAACCGAGCCAATATTGGCAGTTGATTCCTCTGGGATTTGTTCAGGCACAATGGTTTGTAACCCGGTCGCTTCAAAAGACCCTTGTTGGTCTAGCTTCTGCCTCAATGGTGGCAGGGGTGGCTCTAGTATAACCGGCGGCAGGCCCAGAAGCCTTCATGACCGACGGAGCTTGGGATCCTCCACTGTGTGAGAATATCCAAGACATCCTAAGGTATTCTACACGTTCAAACAGTAACACACACTAAAAATAATCCCCTAAGAGATAAGACAAGCAATCACTAAACTATTTTGAAGAACAATTACAACAACCAACACTAGAGAAACTTACCGGTGCAAGTGCAACTCGAATACGGAAGCACCCTCCGGGTATACTCTACAAAGCATGGCCCGATGTCTGTCCTAGCTACCCTGGTATACCCCCACAGTCACCTGTGTATGTCCCTAAAAATATTGGCAACTAGGTTGCCAGCACGCGAACAGTCACCAGGCGGGTACAGTCGAAAGTCGGGTAGACCACAATGAGCAGGGTATCAAGCCTGAAACCTGTCAAGGGTATCAAGAGCAAATGGTTCGGAAGACAAATGAGGACCTTGAACGGATTCGAGACCCACAAAGCCCTGTGGCAAATGCAAATGACGGAATCCCAAAACAAGCCCTCGATATGTGTTCTCCACTACGCTTGGTCCGGCTTTGGAGGGGTTATCTCCACTACCTTTTCGCACGCGACCTCATGTTTATCCCCTGTGTTAGAGGGGGGTCCCGGATAAATTCCATGAAACTGGACTTCTACACTCCCTATCACAGACTCTAATGTTTGGTTTTGAATGGCCTTGGAGAGTTTCCTCTCCAACCTAATCCAAGGCCCTAGTCCTGAACTAGTGTATGAACCCTACAAACAAAAAGTCTAATAGATTTTAAATTAGCGTTGATTTTATGGGTTTTCTTACGTCACGGGGTATGAAGGTGAAACTAATGATTTGTAAAGACTAAAAGCAAAAACGAATGAAAAAAGATGGAAACAAAAGACTTTTACTAAATGCAAAATTTTCAGCAACTTTTCACAAAGAAAGATTTTTTTTTCTTTTCAATTTGTCTAAGATTTTATGCAGCAAACATAAAGGAATTTCGCTCGACTACAAGATAATTATGCTCTAAATGCACTGAAAAAACTTATGAACAAAAAGACTTCTCCGTAGCTAATGATGCAGAAACACACTCTTTAAACAAAGAAGAAAATGAAAAAGAGATATTTTTTTTTATTTAAGTGCTAAGAAAGCAACAAAGGGGAAATGCCGACAAGCACAAAACCAAGAAAGAAAAATTATGGCTTAAAGCGCAGACCGAAAAGAATCAGAGTAAAGGCACACAATGGCAATAAAGAAAACAAAGACTCTTAAGCTTGCCTAAAAACCATAAAGAAAAGTTTTTTTTTTTTTTATATTTTCTGTTCAACTATCGACTGAGAAAAAGCAGGCTAAGGGTGGGATGACCTAACCTACTGACTGTTCAACCCTAGACTCAAACACCTGAGATAAATAATTCTTATCAAAGGAGAGGATGACTGCCCCACCCTGAACAAAAAGTAGCATGTCAAGCACGCTACTGTCACTAAAACAGCACGCGTGCGAACGTGTGCTGAGCTGAAACAGGACGCTTGTACATGCGGGCTGACTTTGTACAGGACACGTGTATGTATAAATCCTAAGAAAAAGATAAAAAAATAGGCAGTCCATACCAGGAAGAGGCCTCTGGTATTGACAACCAGGGTCCCTTGAAGGCTTGGATGCTTTTTCTAACAGAAAAGAAAAAATAATTGCAAGGAATAACAAGAGACAAAAAGACAAACTGATACAGGACCATGAACCAACAAGACTCAGACATGATTCCAGAAAACCCCCTAAGAATGTATAATTCTGACAAGGAAGAGGAGGACTGCCTCTTAAAGTTCTCTGAACTCCTACACGCTACTGAAACCTCTACAGCTAGCATTCACACGCGGGCTGTAATAGGTTAGGGCACGGGTACATGTGTGTAGGCCTTCTGCAGGCTGTGTGTACCTCTGTGTGTCTCGATAATTACCGTCAAGCAACAGTCAAGGAAAAATTGGTATAAAGAACCAGGCTCCCTACTAGCTCAGACCTAACAGAAAACAAACAGATAAAGAAAGACAGAAAATCTAATCTTTTAAACTACCCACAAAATTGACTAAATCCGGAAACCCTAAAGAGTATCTTCCCCGGTATGGTCGCCAACTCTGTTGTTGGGAAAAATACCCTACGGACTAGCAAACTAGGGTTAGACTTGCATGCAGATTTTGACCGTGAAGAAATTACCTTTTATCCTACCACCCGAAACTTAAACCTCTCTTTCACAATACATGCATGGAAAGGAACTACTAACCTTATTACTAACGTTTGGTGTAGATCCTCTATTGTGCTTTTACCACTTGCTTGCGCTGCTCCTTCCAAAGATAACCTGCAATCAAGACAAACAACTATGCATGCATGCTACTTTTCTACTAAAGAGTTAGAAATTAAGCATAAATTAACCAAACCATAGATAACTCGTGCATTGGGACAGGAAAAGTATTCTTTTATTATTTGAAAAATGAATCAACTTACAATCAAAGTCGAGACCGGCCACCGCTCCTTGATCCTAATCCTGGGCTCCTCTTCTTCTATCCTCCAACTACTTTGCGTTAAATCTCCTTTGGCATGAGGAAAGGCTAAAGGGTTGGGACAATGGATTCGGCAAATGGGCAGAGTTTCTTCGCTATTTTTTTCCTCTTCCAAATGGTACCCCTACCCCTTCTTTTATAGGTTAGAAGGAGCTAGGGTTTTAGACAAACCCTCGGCCATGCATGGCCGAGAGTTTCAGTTAATTGACCCATAGCTTTTTGTTTCGTCTACAACTTTCCTTTTTTTGTGCTTTGTTAGGTACACGCGGGCTATAGTGGGCCTGTCAACGTGCACACGCATGCAGTAATGGGTTAGGGCGCGTGGGCCTTGACACAAGAGGATTTTCAAAGAGTTTGTTCAACAGATGTTTTGGAAATGAAGGGATATGAGTTGGCCTGATGCCAGGTAAGCATGTGTGGTGCAATTTAGGGTTATAAAAGGTCTCCAACTTCTCATGGCCATAACTCTCTAACCGTGATGAATTATGTGACGTTCCACATACCATTGGAAATAACATGACAAGAAATATCCATCTAGGATATTTTCCCTGATAAATTCACTTTCCTTCATCTCATTATTCCACAATTAAGAATGGGTTCTCTTACTCCACAAAGCATCTTCCCGTGAGGGCTTTCACCATAAGGGGACCACTTTGGATTTCATCCATCTTTACTTCTTATCAACCATGACAAAACAATAATGAGACATATTTATATCAAACAATATTGAGTCCATTACCTAAACCTTTGTGCTACGGGGCTTTCTTCAAGGGTTGACATCAATGACAACCAACCTTAATCAACAGACTCCTTTGTGGTCAAGGATTTGTCTCGAGACTATGATAAGCCTTGTTACAATGGGAGATCTACGGTATTGATTATTTTTAGGTGAAAATATATGCCAAGAAATTCAAATATGGAGATTGAGAGGTTTAATTGGAAAAGGTTTGAGCTGTGGAAGTTCAATATGGAATATTTATTGGTGGACAAGGATCAATGGATCACGGTAGATACAGGTACTGCACCTACAGGAACTTCAACAAATGACTGGAAAAAGTTGGATTGGAAGGAAAAGAGCACAATCATATTATGTCTCTTAGATTTAGTATTATTGAATGTGTCATAGGAAGCTACAACCAAGGATTTATGGGATAAGTTGGGGAAGTTATATTGGTCTAAGTGCCTAGTAAATAAAATATTCTTGAGAAAAAAGATTTATAACCTGAGGATGAGAGATGGATACTCAGTGGCAGAGCATTTGAACACCTTCAATACTGTGGTAAGTCTATTAGTATATGTTGATATTAAAATTTTAGATGAAGATAAATGTATCAGTTTACTGTGTTCTTTACCAAACTTGTGGGATAGTCTGGTTGTCGCCATAGGTAGTAATACACTTGGCTTGAAGTTTGATGAAGGGGTCTCTTCCTTGTTTTTAGAGGAGATGAGATGGAAGAATATGGAAGGACAGAGCACAAACACATTGTTTGCCAGATAACGTTTCAAGGAAAGAAATAGATCTAAGTTCTCAAGTGGGATATCTAAGTCTAAGGGTATATCTAAACTCCTGAAAAGTTTGTAAAGGTATGTTGGAGATGTGGAAAAGAAGGGAACTACAAGAAGCAATGTAGATCCAAATTTGAGAAAAAGAAGGGATCTAAAGACTCTCCTTCTACAGAAGAAAAGAACTCCAAGGAAGAAGGAGGGGATGTGTACTTGGTTTCTTCAAGCACACATGCAAATCATGAGGCATGCTTGGTTGACTCAGGTGAAATTTTTCATATGAATCCCCATAGGGAGTGGTTCTGTGAATATGAAAGGTATGATGGAGGTAATGTTTTCCTAGGTGATTACTCGAAAACTAGAATCATAGATCAAGGAAAATTCAAGTTGAGGCTCATATATGGAAGGATTAGAACACTGCCTAGTGTTCTGCACATCTCATCTTTGGCCATAAATTTTATTTCTGTAAGAAAAATGGACAATGTAGGGGTAAAAACAATATTTGAAAATGAAACTTGCAGGATGGTTCGAGGAGAAATGGTGTTGTTGAAGGGAGTTCAATTTGGAACTCTGTATAAGCTGCAAGGAAGCACTATTAGTTATGGGTGTAATAGTTCCATTGTTCCTGATATTGGAGTTGAAGAAGAAGCATATTGGAGAGAAGGGTATTTGACTACTACACGGTAAAGGTATGGTTGAAGGTATGTCTATCTGCTCTCTGGATTTTTATTTCTGTAAACATTGTGTATATGGGAAGCAGAATCGGGTATGATTCCCTTATAGTGAAACGAGGGCAGAAGGAATTTTACATCTATTTCACAGTGATGTTTTTGGACCTATGTCGGTCCCATCATTGGGAAAATCTATGTACTATGTTTCATTTATAGATGACTTATTGAGGAATACTTGGATATATTTCCTCAGGAAGAAATCGAAAGTCTTTGACAGGTTTAAAGATTTTAAGGCTCTTGATGAGAATCAAACAGAGAAAATAAATAAGGTGATGAGGACAGATAATGAAAAAGAGTTATGTGATAATGAATTCAAAGAATTATGTAAGAAGTGCGATATAGAAAGGAAGAAGACTACTCCATATACACCTCAACAAAACAGAGTTGTAGAAAGGATTAACATGACACTGATGGAAAAAGAAAGGTGCATTCTCAGTGGTGTCAGGTTAGGACAAGAATTCCGAGCAGAGGCAGTTGGTACTGCATGTTACCTGGTCAATAGATCACCCTCATCAGTGTTGGATGAAAAGACTCCACAAGAGGTGTGGACTGGTAAGAAACCTTCTCTCACACATCTCAAGGTATTTGGCCATGATGCATATGTTCATGTTCCAAAGGAAAACATGAGTAAGATAGATAAGAAGGATGAAAAGTGTATCTTTATTGGATATAAATATGGTCTCAAAGGTTATAAGCTTCAGAACCCATAAAATAAGAAGGTAGTGTATAGTCGAGATGTGTTATTTAGAGAAATGAAGGATGTTGTTAAACAGGAAGTCTTACCAAGTAAGGAAGAACCAAAGAAAATAGAGTTTGATTTAAAGGATGATGAGTCAGACTCTACAGAAGAACAAGAATCAGAAGAAGAAGATCCTCATACTCCAGTATTGAGGAGATCAGTTCGAGAAATAAGGCTACCGAAAAGGTATACTCCATCTGATTTCCATTCAAAATTTTCTTTGTCTATTACTAATGATGATCCTAGAACTGTCAGGGAGGTAGTGGATTGAGAGGATGGAAATATCTGGAAAAGTGCCATGGACGAAGAAATGGAATCTTTGGATAAGAATGAGGCTTGGGATATACTAGAGTTATCGATTGGAAGAAATCCCATTGACAGCATATGGGTATTTAAAAAGAAGTTGAATGCAAAAGGAAAAGTGGAGAAATACAAAGCTCGATTAGTAGCAAAGTGTTATTCCTAGGTTGAGGGAATTGATTTGGTGATATTTTTTCTCCTGTTGCCAAGTTAACCTCTATAAGATTTATGTTATATGTTGTTGCTACATTTGATTTTGAAGTAGAACAGATGGATGTGAATAAAATATTCCTACATGGGGATGTGGAAGAAGAAATATATATGAAGCAACCATAAGGTTATGCTATGAAGGGAAAGAAGGAGCTGGTATGCAAGATGAAAAAGTCCCTGTATGGTTTAAAACAATCACCAAGGATGCGGTATAAAAAGTTTGATACTTATATGCTGGGACTTGGCTTCACAAGAAGCAAAGAGGATCACTGTGTGTATTTTAAATTAATTGGTGATCATTTTCTTTATTTGGTCTTGTATGTGGATGACATGTTGCTGATAGGAAACAACAAGGAGATTATCCAAGATGTGAAAACTCAATTGTCCTCTAAATTTGAAATGAAGGATCTCAGTGATTCAAATTTGATTTTGGGAATGTAAATTAAAAGAGATCGAAAAAAGATGAAACTCTGGTTAAATCAGAGAAAATATGTCGAGAAAATATTGCAGAGGTTTAATATGTAGGAATGTAAACCGGTCAAGGTTCATATTCTTGTTGGTGTAAAGTTATTTGCGGATCAGTGTCCCAAGACACAGGAAGAGAAGGAGGACATGTCTCATGTTCCATATGCAAGTAGAATTGGAAGTTTGATGTATGTAATGGTCTATACTAGATCATACATTGTGCATGCAGTGGGAGTTTTGAGCAGGTATATGTCAAAACCAGGGAAGGAGAATTGGAAAATAGTAAAAAGGGTTTTCAGGTATTTGCATGGCACTGCTAGCTATGGATTGTGCTACCAAGGAATCCCGAGATTGGATAGAGTGGTGTATATACATGGATTTATGTATGCATACTAGGATGGAGATCTGGATTGTAGGAGATATACAAGTGGGTATGTGTTTAACTTGTTTGGAGGAGCAATAAGTTGGATGAGAAAAAAACAGGTTGTAGTGGAACTTTCAACTACAGATGTTGAATACATGGCAGCCACTCGTGCCAGTAAGGAAGCAATATGGTTACAAAAAATGTGTTCAGGTATTAGGTTGGTACAACAACCTGTAAGGATAGATTGTGATAGTCAAAGTGCAATTTTTCTAGCGAAGAACCCAACTTATCATTCAAAGGCAAAGAATATTGATATTCAATATCACTTTGTGAGAGGCATGGTTGAAGAAAAGAAAGTATTGTTGATGAAGGTGGACACTTTGAAGAATGCTGCAGATTCATTAACAAAATCTATGAGCATTGAGAAGTTCTCTTGGTGTAGAAGATCCATGGGCATTGCTTCCCTGGATTGTTGACTATGTAACCCTGTATGCAAAGAAAACAACAAGTGGGAGAATGTTGGGTATGTGTTATATTCTTTGCACAAGTAGTAGTGTCTTTGTTTCAATGGGTGCGTGGGGGGTGGGAATTCCCCCATGTAGGGATTCGGGAGCAGCGCCCCTGAGATTTTTTTTTTACTTGAGAAATGTGTCACATTTTTGGACGGTTTTTCGACACATGGTTTTTACCGATGGTTTTCTATTTTCGGTTAAGGAATTAGGGTTGTTGAGTAATCCGGGTAATTGGGTTATGATTTTGGATGTCATTGCTCCTATATGTATATTGTATTGTAAACAATGTAACATTATGAATGAATATAGAATATGTTGGTTTTCCTAGTTTCGGTTTCCAGGGGAAAAATATCTGTGTAATGTTTGTATTTTCCATTGTATCTTTTCTGTTTTTTTACTGAAAATATGTTTGCAGTAAATATTGTATAGGGTTAAAATCTACACCTTCTTGACCTTCTCTTTTATCTTAGGATTAAGGTGGTATGGTCCGTGTTTCACGGGTTTTGACTTAGGTTTTAACTCGTTTTTCATTTCTCCCATAGATCCTTTTAGACCTTTTAGTTCTGAGAATGTTTTCAAGAACAAGTCTTCATACTCCCGCAATAGGATGTGGACTTCATTCATAGTCTGCTTCCTAGTAATATCCTATGGAAGTTATCTTATGATTCTCCGTACTTCCTATGTTAACTTTTCACAACTTTAGTGGATGGTTATATGAGCTACAGGTGTGACTAGGTATAGTATCTTGAATCTCTCTACTACCTTCTATTTCTTTAATAGTTAAGTTTCTAAGTTATTCTAAGTCATCGGGTTTTTCCAGGTCTTTATCAACTTTACAACAAGCTACATGTATCTTTTCAGATTCAAAACTCATACTATACTAAAGAAATTAAACATGGTCATCACATACTAGTGGGCTTGATCTCTGTTTACAAATATCAGTAAAAAGCATTTCTCAGATCCTTTGAAGGAATGTGTTAAGCTTGGGGTACTTACTTGTGAAGTAGAAGTCATTGCAAAATTGTTCTTGTAAGGTATGACAACAATTTGTTTGTCTTCTGGTCTCCTCATGTATGTACCAGGATTTTGGTATTGGACTTAGGGAGTGGAGAAATACCTGAACCCATAGGTGAGAAGGTAATTCTGCAACTTGCCATTGTTTTAAAAATTGCTCAATATGCACTTTAGGGCTAGACCGTCCATCGGATAGTTGCACATATTGAAAATATATATTCATTTATTCTTTCAGTTGATCCTTACTTTAGAATTGACATCAGATGGCTTACTTCGTGTCTTCCCTTTCCACAATCAAGGTTCTCTGAGTAGCCCACCAACTAGATGGGGTATCCTGCAAGGCTAAGTCAAGAACAAAGATCCTTTGATCTGTCGCTATTTTCTCTTCCATGTTGGTAAGAAAAATGTACCTATGAGGTACCATCATATGTTGGGTGTTCTTTGATCTCAGTTCCAATCCATCTCGTTGCTCTGAGAGTTGCGCATCGTCTTGAGAATTGTTTGTATGAGCCTTGCTACCAATTGTCAAATGCTAATTCCAAATCCTCATCAATAGACTGTATGATTATCCAACTTACCGATCCATCCACAGTGGGATTGATGTAATCTGGTCTCGTTCATGCTGTTATGGTGCATAATTGGTCAAGAGCATTTGATTCCATATTGTTTTCTACTGGCTCAGTGTATCTAGGACCTACATACAGATCTAAGGGCTAAACCACTTTTATCCCATCTGCTTCAAACGTCATGGTGTCCTACTTTAGATGAATGATAACATTGTTGTCATATGCCCATTCAATTTTAAGTAGAAAAGGGTAGGGATCCTTATCTCCCACAATTTCAATTACCTTGAAATCGACTATGGTTTTAACTCCTGCAACATCTATTTCTACATTTTCCAGCCTTCCTACTGGAAAATGCAATAGTGGTTTACCATTCTCAACTGGATGGGGGAATACACTAAATGAGGTTTTCCCAAAGCTTCCTAGGTCCTTTTGGGTAGGATGTTGACATCATTTCCCAAATCTAGCATGAGATATTTGATTTCAAAATCATCTAGCTGGGCTTCTAACCTAAATTCTTTTATTGTTTGCACCTTTATTCTTTGTATTCTCTGGGTATTTTTTTTCAGGGAGGTTGGTCCTTACTATGATTTCTGTGGTTCCCTCATTTCCCAGTATTAGGTACAGGGTGTTTCACAACTTCTCCATTAGTTGTTCATCCCCTATGACAACAAAGAACAATTGAAACCCAATATTAGTTATGCTTTGAGACTGCTCATAGTGTCTCTTTGAAATTACAAAGTTTCTAGGTGTTGGTGATGAGGTTGGGGATTACGAAGTTTAGTTTGAAAGGTGACTTTAGGGGAACTTTCCATTATCTCTGGAGTAGGGATACTCTTAAATATTTCTATTACATCTTTGAAGAAAAATTTTTGTTTCAAAGGGTCATACCAGTCATCCTTTGGAGTTTCTTTCTAAATCTTGGGTTGACTGTCTGCATCTACCCCAGTTTTTGCTCCTCCACGAGTAATGATTTTGATATTAGGTAGTTGTCCCTTGGTTCCCCT
>JASDQU010682834.1:40033-59792 GCA_032191745.1 Picea mariana
ATATATATATATATATATATATATATATATATATATATATATATATATGAAAATTGAATATCAAAAAATTGATATATTAATAAATCAATACTTTGTGATATTCTAAAAAAGTGTTTTTAGGAATATTACTTTTTGAATGATTCTTTTTTGTTGTTGTATGTTTTTGCTATTGCAAGTCTGACAGGTCTCATTGACCATTGCTCTGGGAATGCTTCATATAGTTTAAATATAACCTGGCTCTTGGAATAATTGGATTGATTTCTATATTGTAAGTGGAAAGTATGTCTATACATTTGTTCCACTATATTCCTCATAGTTCTATAAAAGTTTCCCCCTCTTTTTATTCTCCAACACCACTCCAGATGAGCTAAGGACCAATTCATCATGATTTACATCTTCTATATTAATTAATTTTGTTTTGTTATGATGAAATTTTGTTCCCTCATTGTTCGTGTCTGTAGAACATTAAACATATGTGAATTAATAATTTTTTTGAAACATGTAATCTAATATTACTAAGTATATTATTAATGAAAATTAAAAAAAAAACATATTGAATAGTATTTTTTCATTTACTTGATTCATCCCTCTGTAATTTTTCAATCAAGCTTTTACACTCTTCTACACTTAGATAAAAAATAATCTTATCGAGATTCCTCATTTTGTGGTCCTGCATGACACACACTAACTAATACATATTAGTTAAAATTACATTTAGTTCAACCATATTAATTTTGTATAGAATTTACAAAAAACCCACCTTTTTTGTTTTTCTGGATGCATCATCATTGTGTCGACCAAAAATTTTCATATTTGAACTCTTCTCACTCATATTTTTATCAATATACAACCCATAACATTCAATACAAAAATTATTAAATATATTTTATAAATAAATCACATCATTTTCAACGAAAAAAATTGTTGTAACCGGCACGCTTTTTAGATACAAAGCACTTGTGTGTTTATTACATAAAACACACTGGTGTGTTCCAAACAACAAAACACACCGAATAATTTAATTTCTTTTTTTTAAATTGGAATTAAAATAGTGCGATATATATAGAAGAGATCACAACGAATACAATAGAAAACAAAAACATAGAAAAAAAATTAAACATTCATAAAAAAACAATAGAAAAATTACACACCGATGAGAAGAAAAATAAAAAATATTATGTGCCAACGTTTTCTGTGTTTTTTAGATGAGAAAACATTGATGATATTTTCTTTTATGTACCATATTTTTTAAATTAAAAAAAAAAAAAAAAAACAATTTTGGCTTTCTTGGTGCTCTTCAGACATAAATGCATGGGTGTGTTTATGTCAAAATGGCGCACCAGAAAATTGGAAAACATTTTTTTAAAAAACATCAAATTGGAAACCGTTTAAAAGAATAAAAATAAAAAGTCAAAGGGTCGACTGCCTTTGGGATCCAATGCAATAAGTGGTCTCTTTGCATCACATGGAAAACACTTATATATAAAAACAGACCCATTAGATCTAAACTACCTAAAACAAAAAGGCTTAATTTTGAAGTTATAGAGGGAGTTAAACACTAGGGTGAAATTTTGCATTCACGTAAGCAAAAAAAACAAGGGTTTAAGGTAAGTATGATTTTTTTTTCTAAATTATAATTAAAATCCAAATAAAAATATAACATGTAAAATTATTATCAAAATCAACAGTAAAATTTAAATTTTTTACTATGTAGGGTTTTGAGTGAATCGCCATACCCTTCAAATCCTGATTTTATGAATATTTATGTCATTCCAAAGTATTCTTCTACTCCAAAGTGCTCCTCGATATGTCTCTCTTCCAAATCTGTCTCCTGTAAATTTGGCAAATTAATGAAAAAATTGAATACCTTCCTAATATTAATATTTTTTTATGAAAAGGGTTTAGAGTGAATCACCATACCCTTGAAATTATCATATTCTGAATAATATTGTGGTTCCAAAGTATTTTGCTCCTCCACAGTGTTCCTCCTTATGTCTCTCTTGCAACTCTCCCCCCTTCAAAATTTTGCAAAATAATGAAATAGTGAATAGCTTTTTAGTATTTAAATGACTTTAAGAAATTCGATTCCCGCTCTTTTTTTAATTATTTTAAAAAATGTGTTTTTTATTTTTTATTTTTTCGTCATGATGGTGTGTTTATGTAAGATGCACTAGTGCATCCATATTACATTACACACCGATGCATTCATATTAACTGACACATCGATAACATATAATTTTTTTTTATTAACAAAATCTCGAAACAAAGTGTGGTTAATTTTTCAATGCACCAATGCTTATTATTAATATGTGCACCGATGCGTTTTTGGTTTACAAGCGCACTGAGATGATTTTAAAGTTATTTGAACTTTTATTTGCACATAAATAGTATATTCATGTCAAATTATCTTTTAGGATGGATTCACATGGATTACAATACTTCAATATACATTTTACGTTTTATGTTGCCTTGTTCCTAAAAAATGGTTTCAGAACTATATTCAAAATCAGATTGCGGTATGGTCCTTGGAATTTATTTTAGATATGTACATGAAAATTTATTTCTAATTTTGTTGAAATGTACGGAGAAAACCTTATTGTATGATCAAATGGCCAATTCTTCAAATTCCATCACATTCCATATTGCTCAAAGTCCATCGTGGAGTTCTCCCTTTCCATCTCCAATAAGTTTAACTTATTTTATTTATGTTTCGATTATCTCATTGATTTTTTTTTATCCATGTCAATCTAAATAAAAATGTATCCAAATTTGCGGGATCCTGATTCATAATCGAGTTTAGATGCAGAAAATATTCAGTACCATTTCAAAAATGTTGAAAGTTCTTATCAGGAGCAACATAGCGCAATTAGTTGGTAGATGAAAATGGACAACCACTTTACCCTGCCAATTGTGGCATTCCATCTTCTAGCCACAATCCTCTGGAAAACCTCTCAAAAAATGAATGAAATAACTCTTAAGAAAATGATAAGTCCGCCCTCCCATATATCATAGCACAACATCTATCCAGTGCTATATAAAACTACCTCAAGAAAATGGCAGACCACCTAATAAGTCGTGGCCTCTATATCAAAGAATAAAAATAATATAAAAACACACAACTAATGCACTAACCATCACCGGTAAAGTGTGAAATGGTCAACAATAACAATGAGAGGCACCTAATGTCATCCTTACCAAACGAGGTGATCCGTAACTATCCACCAGCCACCTGAAAATCACTAGAAGAAGGTATATCTCGTGCAATATACCTCTGAGAGTAGGCAAGATTAATCTCAATTGCAACACCCACTGGGACATCAGGAAACCAGGGAAAATCATCCCCTCTCCTAGACAGCCTAGTGATAAAATATATATCCTCTTCAGTGGGAGGGTACCACTAATGAGGACCAACTTTGAATTCCTTCTGATGGGCATCCCATCGACAGATCAACTGTGAAAGAAAGGAACAATTCCCCTTTAGGGATTTAGCCTCCTTGTAGTACTTGAGGAGGCCCTCATTCCTCAAGAGGACCCATGTAGCTATAATACTAGGCTGAGGGTACAAATCCATTTCCCTCTCTCTGGCCTATGATATAGGAGAATTAGTCCTCCAAATCTAAACCATGAATGTTTATTCGGACCTCCAGGTCTTGACATCAACCCAAGGAGGGGCCATTGTAAATCTCATATGAAAAGTACTTTATTTCAACTAAAGATAAATAGGGAATATACTTACTGTTAGGTGTTAGTTAAGGAGAAATTATGTAAGTGTTGGCACAGGGGCAGACCTAGGGTTTAACACTCAAGAGAGCACCAAAAAAACCCTAACTATTGGCCCTTTCGACAACACCTGCAAAGCAGATGAAGTCTCACCCGAGGTAGAGGCAGGGGTGGTTGCAAGACTCAGGTGTCTGCAACCTTAGCTGGGACACAGATCTGTGATTATATCACTTACAGCGCACTTAGCATCGATCATACATCAATATTCAACCCTTATTATACTTCTCAGATAGCACAGAGCATCGCAACAACTTGCACTTAGCTTTGCAAGCCTCTTACAATCATGCACATAGCATTTACAATCCACATCCAATCACACAGATCTAACTATTAGCAGTAAGCCATCGACCATTCTTACATTGCCTAAGTATCTATTTATACATTACAAAAGTGGTCCTAAGCATGGGTAAACCCATGGGCCAATATCCCTTTCCCATTACATTGACCCAAAACCCTAAAAGGGGCTTAAAAGTGGACCGAGATCCCGTGATCTCTGCTTTGCCTGATGCTCCATATTTGACAGGTTGTCGAAGTCTAAAAATGATCAAAATGACCAAGGTTATCCCAAAACTTGGTCAAGGGCCAACAGGCCCCCAACACTCACCTGTGACTCGTCCCGAGTCACTCTAGTCTACGCAATTCTACTTCAAAATCCTTGAGCTTGGCTCGAGCTACTTCGACCTTATGCTTCGTTGTGGCCTCCTGCTGGGTGAATTCTAGGATCACTGTGTCATTTACTGGTCCTTCCAGGTGTTGTTCTGCAATGATGACAACTTTCTCAAGCTCTGCTCCTTGGCTTTTGATCTTAGAAAATAACATGCATGCCTTGTCTTGCACCGGTTGGATTCACTGAGTGACTCCTATCACTTTTCTCTGGATCATATGTATATGTTGTTGAGTTGTGCATTGTTCATGAGATCTTTTCATTCTATCCACTACAGATAGGGCCTTCATCTGTGCCTATAATGTATCCACATGTTGCTTTGCTTCCTGAAGCTACAACTCTAGCCCCTGTAACTCTGGATTCTCTGTAAGGTTCTCATAAGTCTGGGTGCTCTGGTTACTAAGATGCTTGCACTCCAAGGAAAGATCTTTCAATCGATCAACTGTACTGTGAGCAGTTTCTTCTCGTTGGTCTCTTATCTCTTGAGGGGTCTCGGGCACAGTGCGAAGTTATAGATCGACAATGCGCTACTGAAGCTTCTGTATAACTTCTTCAAGTTGTGACACCTACTGTGGAACTCTCTCTTCAGCATGTACTTTGATAATAGTCACAGAGTGGAGTGATCTGTTGAGTAGTTCCTTGACTTCAAGTTGCTCTGTGAGCAACTGTTCCTTGCTTTGCTGTAGCTCTGCTTTCTCTTTGTCCCACTGTACTTAAAGAGAAACTTTTTCTCATTCTAAAGCACTACGCTTCTCAACAAGTACTCCCTGCACTTGTGTCAAATCTTGGGTGGCTTGTGCTTTGTCTTCTTGAGCTTGTTGAAGGTGAGCTTCAACCATATCAACAATCTGGTGAAGTTGAGCTGGCTCATCTCCTGGGTCTATTGTCCCTGCTGTCAGAGGCGCAGTGGGGACTGTGTGGCTAGACTGGAGTGCCTACTGCACTCCTTGGAGTTCAATATCTATATGGTTATACATCTGCTCCTGCTTCGCCTCCTGCTTCTCTACTATCTCCTTTGAAGCATCATTTACCACTTCAATGATGAAATAAAAGTCATCCAATGTGAGGCTAGTTCGCATATTGGTTACAGGGGTTCTAGGTTTCTTTCAGGAGGAATATTTCAGAGGTGAGACCTTCCTTTTCTTCAACGAGTCTTCTTCGTGCCTAGGAGGTGGTACTTCACCTTTATGTTGTTCAATTTCTATGCCTTATATCTCTTCACCATCACCTCCTTCATCTGGTGTGATAGATGCATTCCTTACAGATGAACTATCTACTTCATGAACCTCTTCAGGCTTCTTCATTTTGCTTGGTCCTAGTGTATCCAATACAGTCTCTGGGCTATCAATATCAGACAACTCTGTGGGGTTCATTGGAATGAGAAGTTCTATTGACCAATCCTTAGTGATATCTTCGATATATTCCTCGGTCAACTTGTAATAAGACTGCAACTGTTGCTTGTGTTCATCAGCTCACGTTGTTATATAAATGAAGTGGTGATCTGTGCTGAACTTCCTTAAGGGTTTGAATCTATGGAGCATGTTCGGGGTAATGCAAAGCATAGACTGGATGGTGGTCTTCAGTTGGTTTTAGTATACGTGGAAGATGACATTTGACTTCCATTGCTTGCTCATATCGGTCAAGTACCACAGGGTACTGAACTTCGCAGCTAAAGGTTCAAATGGATCGGTCTTTGGGAAAGTGGCATCCTCTGGCATCTCCCATGCTATGAAGGTGATCAGTATGAGAAGCCAACTGAAATGGAACTTATACCCTTGGTCTTACGCTTCCCTGCAATCCAATTTGAGCTGATTCACCAAGTACTTCACCCAATTCATTTGAAGTCCTTCTGCGCACATCCTTGCGAGATCAACTACAAATCCAGTCACTTGGGTGGGCTGGTTCTTGTGAACTAGCTTTCCTGTGATCAGCTGACAGGCAAGGCACACTATGCCGCTCTGAACAGAGGCTACCTTGTAGCCTCACATGCCCTTCTCAACATCACCATAGGTTTCTTTGATCTTTGCTGCTAGTGCTCTGTCTGTGGTCTTTCCTAGATAAAAATCCTATGGGCCAGGGCCTTGCATGTTGAGTCCTATGATCCATTTGATCAAGGTCAGATCCACTGTGACATGGCAGTTCAACCACAAGTAGCCTCCGTTATAGTAGGATAGAAGAAACTTTACGCATGCATTCACCTCCTGGTGCCTACCAAAGTGCGGGATCTTCATGACATTCAACAATGTTGACTGCGCGAGGTTTTGGGTCCAAGACTGCGGTATGATCTTTAAGTTCTTTCCCTTCATCTTCGTTAGATACTTGTGTGGGGCGATCATACTGTAGACTTTCATGTCGCCGAGGTTGAAGTCGCTAAACTTCAACGCTGCGAGCTTGTCCTAATCGACACAAACTGCGCACACCCCTTTCGCCAGGTACGTAGTGACCATAGCATACTCGAATTCTTGGGGTACACTGTCATGGTTGATTTCACCATGCAGAGGGGGTAGGTAAGCGAGAAAAATCATCAGAATCAGTTTAGTGTTGGCAAGATCATCCTTATGCTTCATTCGCTTATCATCAACCTGTCGGGATGGTCTGGCTTGAGCAGTGGATGGAGAAGATGCTACTCATATTGTCGATGATCCTTGGAATCTGGTGGACATTCCTCTT
The DNA here is from genome assembly GCA_032191745.1 of Picea mariana. NCBI lineage: Eukaryota > Viridiplantae > Streptophyta > Pinopsida > Pinales > Pinaceae > Picea > Picea mariana. The sequence goes on from JASDQU010682834.1 coordinate 47,148, forward strand.
TCTGAAAAGACTCTCTCAGTCATTAAATCAAGGAGGACCTCTGTAACGGATTCTTCAATTGCGATGAGCTTATCGGACATACGCGCTCGGGAAAAATAATCGGGGTCACGATGATCTCAGATACTACACTAGGATGAACAATCAGATCACATTGACCACTGTATACAATCACTAGTTCTGCGAGCTTCGAATTCTCAGTTGGCAAAAGTGTTCTTCGGGCATGGTGTGACGAGCTAATAAGAAATTCGACAACGGTCTGCTTGCAATGGGTATGCAACTTCCATTAACATTTATCTGTCCATTATAACGAGGTCCAACAGTCTAGTGGTGCTCCTTTAATGATTTTCTGTCTGTTCAGGGTGGAAGTCAAATGGGTATATCGGTCCAACGACTATATTTCTTCACCATGACGAAGTGTCATAGGTCACTGTTCTAATATCCTGGCGAAGCTCCCATTCTGCAAGTTTTCTTTCTGCGATGTTCCATCTGGAATCTCCTATAACTTTTCAATATTCACCCTCTTCTTACTTAACTTTCTAGCCTTCTTCCTAGTAATCTTCAACTCGGTTTGTCTTTTTCCATTCTAATTTCTATCTTCTTTTAGCATAGTCAATGCGCGTTGTTGAGATTCTCTCCGGGGTAATAATTCTTCTTTCTCTAGGATAGGTGCTTCAGTCTTCTGCGAGCATTCTGACATTCTTTCAGCTTCGACATTGGGGTCTCTAGTGTCAAGGAGCTTTGATCTGTTCTTTTGTTCTTCAATCAACTGTGCAATCTTCTTGGTCATAAAATATTTTAATTCTTGTTTCTTCTGTTCTAAAACTTCTACTTCTTCCTTCCATCTAACTTGATCTCTTTCAATCCAAGGTTTTCTAAGTAACATAGTAAACTGGGCGCTGTCCTCAATAAATTTAATAATCTCAAAATCTTCTTCAGTCGAAGTTCCATTAGCATTCATAGATATCTGAGTGAGCCTTCCACATAGGTTTACCAATTTTCCTCTGAAGAGTCATATTCCTCCTAGTGAAGGGATCATGGCAGGATTCCCTATAGCTTCCCACATTCTCTCTGTCATGATATTCATCTGTGTTTCCTCATCTAGAACACAATCAATGTCGAAGACCCCTATCCTTACTTCGATGCATTATTTTTCTTTAAAGATCTCTGATAATCTGACATGTCGGTGTTCATTTAGGGTTTCTTTCATTTGAATTAATACTTCTGAGGTTCTGTTATCTCTGGATCTTCATTAGGGTTCAGATTCATTCCTTCGAGCCTAGCAATCATTCTGGGGCAATCCAATACTTCATGATCTAGAGCTTTGCAACAAAGACAACTAGGTCCTCCACCAGGGCATTCCTTAGCTCGATGTCCCGGTTTTCTTCAACTGTAACAGAGGGTTAATCCTCTCTTTCTTGTAACTGATCCCCAACCTCTTTTGTACTTCACACTAGGATCATAGGGGCCAATCTGCAACAAATTATTTCTAGGATCCTGCATCCATTTGCTAGCCCAAACATTCTTTCTATGCATAGGTATAACATATCTATCATTATTCTTATCAGATCTATTCATATCAAACTTTCTTTCAACTATTAATGCCCTAGTTTTCAAGCTAGGAAATAATCTATCAAACATACCTGGATCCATACTCTAGAAACAAAAAATTTCACTTATTTTACTTTTGCAGAGCACAAAGTTTCCAGATCTAAAAACTTTTGATTATTCTTACCTCTATCAAATCATGGAGCTTACAGATCTTACCTCTTTTCTTTAGAAATTTCCACTTTTACCTTTCTTAGAGCACAAAGCGTTCAGATCTTTCTTCTCTTCTTTAGATCTGGACTTCTTTTCTTTAGCACAAAGCTTCTTCGATCAAGTAAAGTACTGCGCACTAGGGCACAGATACATGCACAGAGCTTCCACAGTTTCAGGATGAATCTTTGCACAAAGATTCCTCTTCCTTAGTTCCCATCAATCCCAGTTTCAGGTCCCGGCAACAAAACCATATGTTGTCACAGGGGAAGACCTAGGGCTCAACGCTCAAGAGAGAACCAACAAAACCCTAACTACCGTCCCTTTCGGCAACACCTACGAAGTAGATGAAGTCTCACCCGAGGTAGAGGCAGGGGTGGTTGCAAGACTCAGGGGTCTGCAACCTTAGCTGGGACACAGATTTGTGATTATATCACTTACAACGCACTTAGCATCGATCATTCATCAATATTCAACCCTTATTATACTTCTCAGATAGCCCATAGCATCGCAACATTCACTTAGATCTAAGATATCTCAATACTTATCAACAGTAAAATAGATTAGATCCAATAGATCGGCACTAATCGTCTTCATACATATCAGATCTAACATTCATACACANAAGAAGCACAAAGCATAAGTAGATCTACCTAAATATATCAAAGAACTTAGCAAAGAAAGAGATAAACACATCAAGTCAAAGCACAAAGCATAATACACATATTTACATGGTTCACCCCCTCCCTGGGGCTACATCCACCAACTCTTCTTGTTCTTTCTTAGTATCTTCAATCGTCAGTTACATCACAGAGCCTCAAACCCTTCTTCACATAGGATAGAAGATCTGTGCATCTCGCTAGATCCTTCTTCCTTACACTTCAACACAAAGCCTTCTACAACCTCTTACAACAACTTGCACTTAGCTCTACAAGCCTCTTACAATCATGCACAGAGCATTTACAATCCACATCCAATCACACAGATCTAACCATTAGCAGTAAGCCATCGGCCATTCTTACATTGCCTAAGTATCTATTTATACATTACAAAAGTGGGCCTAAGAGTGGGTAAACCCATTGGCCGACATCCCTTTCCCATTACATTGACCCAAAACCCTAAAAGGGGTCCAAAATTGGACCAAGATCCTGTGATCTCTGCTTCGCCTGGCGCTCCATCTTTGATAGGCTGTCGAAGTCCAAAAACGGTCAAAATGACCAAGGTTATCCCAAAACTTGGTCAAGGGCCAACAGTAAGCATTGAGTCATGTAACAAATCCTTGAAATGAAGGGATGAATCGAGTAGGGAAGTTTCTTGTTTGTAGATAGTAGTTGGATGAGTCATAGATGAGGTAAATGCGGTTTTCTTAAAATAGAATCAGTTGTTGATTTGTAGGAGTTAGTTGAATGAGAAGATAAGCTCTGTTTTGTAGTGGAATCTGGGGGTTAAGTCTCGATGTAGGGGGATATAAATCTATAGGAGGAGAACTTAGAGAGTGAGAGTTCAGAGAAGATGGCCAAGAAGAGAATAATCAGGCCATTGGAGATTAGCTCATGGTTTGTTTGTACAGTTCATGTTATTAATAGAAAAAGAAAGAATTCATTCAATCTCTATGTGTTGTTGTGCATCTTTGTGAATATTTAATTGTGAATGAATGTTGGTTTATTTGGTAGATATATACTGGATTGTATCTAACCCTAATGGCAGGGTACCTACAGTTGATTGGGTTTCTAGTGGAAGAACAAAATGGTTGATTTTGTTAAGGGAGAAGAAAGTTGGGTAGAAGCTCTGAACATGAGCTTCTAGTTCTAAATATTAGGGTAAACCCTTTGAGAGAGTCTACCTTGAAATTGATTTGGGAAATCATCAAGGAGTGTGTTGGTGCCCTAAAATGCCAGAGAAATCATTTTATTGCATTATTGAAGCAAGGATTTGATGAAGGGAATCAAAATTCCTATGCTAAGTGCATACATAAGTGATGCGCAATGATGAAATGGAGTGTCGTGGTATCTAAGTGTGTTTTCTATTAACATTTATGTGAATGATTTGATGAGTAGAGTGTTTCTTGAACATCGTCGTAATTTGTTTGATTTCCACTATTTCTAGAGTTGTGGATAAAATTTATGACTGCATAGCCATGTCTCTTTTCAACTGAATTGAGCTCCATACTTCGTATATACAAGTTCTTTTTGCCTTGACCGCTGAGCGATGAGCACATTTTCCAAGCTTGGATCAGATCATGGGTTTAGCATGGTTCAAGGGTAACCTTATGAGAATTGTTACTAGAATGGTCAATCAAGGAAGTTTGAGGTGACAAAGTAATGGTGTGATACGAGGCATAGCATTGGAGAACCTTTCATAGGAGCAAGAGGCATCGACACATGGAGGATCAAGAGCTATCTCCAAGTAAACTAAAAATGTTGAAGAAGGTGATGTTGAAAATAGGGAAAGTGTTAAGCAGTTAATGGACATAGAGGGCCGTGATGAGGAATGCACAAGGTTACAACCAAGCAAAGAAATTGTTTTTGTTGAGATGCGACTATAGTCATTGAATCATGAGAAAGGTGTGTGTGCAAGAAAGAAGTATTCCTGCAGTATATTTACATTCCTGTAATCATTCAATATTCCTGTAACACTATTGGATTTCTATAGCATGCCTGTAATAATAGAAATGGTTTCATACTAGAAGCATTACTAATGAAAAGATTGAGATGGGGCCTGTGCTAAACCCCGTATCAAATGAGAACATAGAAGAGGGATACGGTACAACTATATATATGGTTTTGGATAAATCATTGAAGGAATAGGGATGAGGATGCTTAGGATGTTGGGCTGGCATCACTTGGTATTAGATAAGGAAAGAAACAAAGAGCAAGACAGTGTTTTGTGAGGGCAAGAAGTTTGCAAAGGGATTTGTAAGTTTAATATCTTTGCATGCAAGAGAAGAAGAGGCTTGTAGCCTGAGCATTGAGTTCCTTGACAAGGATAACTACTTTGGGAGAAGTGGATGGATGAAAAAGGTGAAGGTAGCAGCAGTAGTGAAACATCTCAACAAAAGAAGATCACCGCCTTAAGAGCAGTGATGAAGGAATTCAGTAAGAGTTATTGAGAGAAAGAAGAAGTGTGGCCATAACTTAGCATTTTAGCTGAGGTTGAAATACAAGAGGACAGTTGTGTTCTCGAGTGCATATGAGTTGTGGATGTAAGTATAGAAAGAGCAGATAAGAGTGCTAGGAGGTTCTAGATAGAGAACCAGTGCTTTCCAAAAGACTAAGTATAGAGGAGACTTGGTGAGGTGAGTTGTATTAGGAAGGTATTGTTACTGCAGAGGCTAGTGCAACTCATAGAGAGCGAAAGAAACTCAAGGAGATGACTATTGAAAGTCATAGAAGACGTTTAGTAGGCAGCCACAGAGTGCAGAAAGAAGGTGCCAAAGCCAATGGCATATGGAGACAGTTGTGTGATGAAGATTATGAGAGGGAGAAAGCTGAGATAGAAGTCCATCTGGAAGTCATGATGGAGTTGTTACAGAAGGAGAAGGAAGATTAGAGGTGTGGTTTCCTTACGAGAAGAAAGATGAGGTGGCATAAGCTACATAAGATGAAAGAGCAATTGATGAATGCTCAGTGGGAAGATGAGATACTCAAGGCAAGTGGGTATCTGGGAGAAGACTTGAGGACTAAAACTTCAAGTGAGGCCAAGAGGTCTCAATGTTTTAAAACTGATATCTTATGTATGTTTGCAGGTGAAAAGAATGAAGAAGGACAATTTTCTAACATTGTCACAAAGAACGAAGGAGATAGAAATTCTGTTTTGAAATAAGATGGGACAATTGAGTCTCATTCAAATGCACATGCACATTTGGGAGAAAGTGAATCTTTTCAGCATAGTGTAAAAGATGAAAGTAGGAAAGATTTGTCTTATGATGATATCCAAAACCAGGAAGAGGCAAAGGAGGAAATCAAGCATTTAGATGTTATGTTTCAGGAAGCTGAGAAGAGGACTATTGAAGACTTTCTGAGTCATGTGGAAGACTTGGAACAACATGAAGATTTGATGACTAAATCATCAAATAAGACCATTGGGTCTTGGGATTTTAAAACTGAAAATTGGGAGTGTGATTGCAGGTATTGTAGAAGACAATCCATCTTATGGAACTGTGTTGAGTGAGGTTGAAAGTTTCCAAGTAAGGCATGAGGAGAAATGTCTTTCGGAAGAAGATAATGATGACTTGTTGCAGCAGAAGGAGTTTGTAAATTCCTTATTTAATGAAGGAAGAATCTCCAATGGGGATGAGACAGTTACATTTTATGATGAGGAACATGTTATAGAAGAAGACATAAAGAAGTTGGTTTATCTAAATGGACAAAGGAATATTGTTGGACATACATCTAAAGTTGTCACAGTGATGGAGGATCATAATTCTATTATGATGAAGGATGTTGAAGTAGTGCCATAGAAGGACTAGCTTGATGACAAAGAAGAAGATAACAATAAGAATGAAGGTGAGGAAGATTTGTCTCATGATAAGGGAGAAATAGTCCTACAACTAAAGGAAGTTGAATTTACTGTTAGAATCAGTCAAGGATCCGAAAGACAATCACTGGAGGTTGTCAAGGAAGAAGAAAAGAGTTATGCTTGAAATGAAGAACAACATATTGATGATGTACTTGAGATGAGTCAGGTACAAAGTGAATGGCTGACATGTTTCCTGGAAGGACTTGAGCAAGAGAAAGAGATTGCAGTCAATGATGTGGAAATGTCTCAAGTTGTAAAGGAGACAAGAACATATACTAGTTTTCCAAACTTGATCATGTTTGCTAGTATACAAAGAAGTGTGAATGCGTATATTACTGAAATCAGAGAATTAGAAGGCAATATACTTTTTGAAAGTAAGATTGCAAACAGTGAACATAAATTGGATATTGCAGAGGGAGATATATTTCAAGATATTCAGGAAGTTTGGGAGGCAGCAATATCTGGGACAACATTTGGAACAATGTCCAGAACAATGTTTGCAGCAATATCTACAACAATGTTAAGAGAAAAAGAAGAAGTTAAGGCAAGGAAAACTGAAGAAAATAATCAGCAGTTTGAAAATGAATGTATAGGGCACCATAGAATGTTGTGGCAGAGAAATGAAAGAAATATTTGTTTTCAGCAAAAGATTGAATTAGAAAAGACCATAGATGAATTATGGAACCTAATGCATATATCTAAGGAGAGCTACAATAGATTGAAGAAGGTAATACACTGTGAAGATAATTGGAAAGTGAAGAACATAGAAGGTAGAGACAGTGGAGAATTGCAACACAAAGTGTGGAAACTTGGAAGGTTGCAGTTGAAGAATGATGAAGACAATGCAACTTATGGACAACAACAAACTAGAGTTTGGGATCCAAGAAAGATGAAGACTGAAGGCACATGATCAGGTGATCATGTCTTGTTTCTACTTTGGGAGTCTGATGTAGGAGCATTAGTCCTCCAAATCTAAATTATGAATGTTTAGTTAGACCTCCAGGTCTTGACATCAACCCAAGGAGGGGCCATTGTAAATCTCATATGAAGAGTAGTTTATTTCTAGTAAAGATAAATAGGGAATATACTTAATGTTATGTGTTAGTTAAGGATAAATTATGTAGGCATTAAGTCATTTAACAAATCCATGAAATGAAGGGATGACTTGAGTAGGGAAGTTGCTTGTTCGTAGCTAGTAGTTGGATGAGTCATAGATGAGGTAAATGTAGTTTTTTTAAAATAGAATTAGTTGTTGATTTGTAGGAGTTAGTTGAATGAGAAGATAAGCTATGTTTTGTAGTGGAATCTGGGGGGTAAGTCTTGAGGTAGGGGGAGAAAACTCTGTAGGAGGATAAATCAAAGAGTGAGAGTTCAGAGAACATGGCCAAGCAGAGAATAATCAGGACATAGAAGATTAGCTCAAGGTTTGTTTGTACAATTCATGTTATTAATAGAAAAATAAAGAATTCAATCTTTGTGTGTTGTTGTGCATCTTAGTGAATATTAAATTGTGAATGAATGTTGGCTTATTTGGTAGATCTATACTGGATTGTGTCTAACCCTGATGGCATAGTACCTACAGTTGATTGGGTTGCTAGTGGAAGAACAAAATGGTTGATTTCGTTAAGGGAGAAGAGAGTTGGGTAGAAACTCTGAACATGAGCTTCTAGTTCTAAATATTAGGGTAAACCCTTTGAGAGAGTTGACCTTGAAATCGATTTGGGAAATCATCAAGGAGTGTGCTGGTGTCCTAAAATTCCGAAGCAATCATTGTATTGCGTTATTGAACTAAGGATTTGATGAAGGGAATCAAAATTCCTATGCTAAGTGAATACATAAGTGATGTGCAATGATGAAATGGAGTGTCGTGGTATCTAAGTGCGTTTTCTATTAACATTTATATGAATGATTTGATGAGTTGAGTGTTTGCTGAACATCGACATAATTTGTTTTATTTCCACTATTTCTAGAGCCGTGGATAAAATTTATGACTGCAGAGCCATATCTCTTTTCAACTGAATCGAGCTCCATACTTTGTATATACAAGTTCTTTTTGCCTTGACCACTGAGCGATGAGCACATTTTCCGAGCTTGGATCAGATCACGGGTTTAGCATGGCTTGAGGGTAACCTTATGAGAATTGTTACCAGAATGGCCAGTCAAGGAAGTTTGAGGTGACAGACTAATGGTGTGATACGAGGCATAGCATTGGAGAACCTTTCATAGGAGCAAGAGGCATTGATACATGGAGGATAAAGAGCTATGTCCAAGTAAACTAAAAATGTTGAAGAAGGCGATGTTGAAAATAGGGAAAGTGTTAAGTAGTTAATGGACATAGAAGACCGCGATGAGGAATGCACAAGGTTACAACTGAGCAAAGAAATTGTTTATGTTGAGATGTGACTATAGTCATTGAATCATGAGAAAGGTGTGTGTGCAAGAAATAAGTATTCCTGCAATAGATTTACATTCCTATAATCATTCAATATTCCTATAACACTATTGGATTTCTGTAGCATGCCTGTAATAATAGAAATGGTTGCATACTAGAAGCATTACTAATGAAAAGATTGAGATGGGGTCTGTGCTAAACCCCCTTATCAAATGAGAACATAGAACAAGGCTATAGTACAAGTATATATATGGTTTTCGATGGATGTTGGGATGGCATTAGCCTCCCACTCCCGAAACATATTGTATTGGTCCACTCTTTATTGTTGCTCCTGATCCATGCACTGACGTCTCTAGATAATAACATATAAATTACATCAACATCATATATAAAAAAAAAAAAATTAGTAAATGAGAAATTTATTTCAAAATATGAAAACTTAATTTTTTTTAAAAAAAACAAAAAATTAACCTTTGGTGCGCCTGAAAAATAGTCACGCACCGCTCACAATGCGCACACATATCTTAAGCACAGCATGCAAAATGTAATTAATTTTAAGGGGATGTGTCATAATTATATCCACTAATATTACTATTATTACATATTACAATATATTACAAAAACCTGGAAGGCGTGCCTAAATAACACACATGTTTGACCCCAAATTTATTGCTGACCGTAGATCTAAAAATATTTTAAGCCCTCGGATCCATCAAACTCACCAAACGAGATTAAAGAACATGCACGTTTAAGCACAAAATTATTACTAGCCGTCCATGAAGAGGAATTATAAACCATCAGATCTTTTGGAGTACAACAAATTTTTTTATTGCACGAACATATTTAAACACGAATATTTATTAACCGTTGACTTTCGGTGCTTGGGATACATGCATAAAGGACTTTTATATTATGAGCATAAAGGACTTTTATATTAGGCGGGATTCTTTGTTCTTTACATCTTCAATCTTCAAAGCCAAATAAAACCATTTGAGAGTAAAATATTGATAAAGAAAGAGATTTAAAAAATAGCAAGAAGAGGAGGTTCAAATCTTATTTTAGGGTTTTGATTATGCAAATAAAGAGAAGTAAATAGTGCAAATATTATTTAACCTTTTCTTGGTTTTGCAGTTAAAATTTTCCATAATCTTGTGTTTGGGTGAGTTTAATGTGGTTAATAATATGATCTATAAATAAAATAAAATAAAATGTATTGATTAATTATCTTTTTTAATAGTTCATATTAGCCATTTAAAAGTAGAGAAGTTCTTCAATGAGTTTTAATTTCATTTTGAGTTTTTAAGTTTTAATATTTGTACTATGAAAATGAAAATTTGGATTTATAGGCATAATCATTACTAGAGTATTCTTTCATCCTTTTATCATTATTGCAAATTTTAAGTTGAATTTAAAGATTGTTTTTGGTTTGATATTTGTTAACACAATTACCCAGTAAAAACACTCTTTAATTATTTTTCTCTATTACTATTCAATCTCACGCTTATTTTAATGTGTAGGTTTATAAGACGTTATGAAGGTTGGATTAGATGCAGAGGAAAAGTATAATAACAAGAATATAAGTTAAAGAAAATATGGATAGAATATTATAGCTTCTCGAAGACAAGATGAACAAAGCCATTATAAGAAGCAAACTCAATTTTATTAGAGCTATGGGCGATGATGGCATACTACCTGGGAATTGAATTAAATTTAAAATAAACTCAATTTTATTAGAGCTATGGGCGATGATGGCATACTACCTGGGATTTGAATTAAATTTAAAATAATGACGAGGATAAATGTTTACACAAATTCTTTATAAACCATGTAATTAATTTATATGGTCTTTTAAATTAACTTGGGATTTTTATTTTTTCCTTTGTAACTAAAGTGGGTGGGAATTCTATTTAACTAGATTTTTCTATTTTGGAAAATTAGTTACATACAAAGAAACCCTAACTCATCCTCTAGAGAAATATAAAAAAGAGCATTGAGCGGGGATTAGCTCCGTGGGAAGGAATGAAGGCAAAGCTTTCGTCGGGGTTGAATGTGTAAAATCATGAAAACCTATAATAACTTCTTTTCATGATTTTAATATGATGAGAGGATTCTCTTCTTTGTTTTCTACAGTTTGTAATATTTTTTTTTGATCATCTCGATCATTTTCTTAGTTGTCTAAATTTTTCAGAAATCTAGTTTCAAAGTAATTATTTGATAAATATTAATTATTTGATAAATATTTGACATGCTAATTATTTAAAATATTTTTTCTTTTTAATCTTCATTAAAGTTCTGATTCTGTCTGCGTAAATTTATGGCTGATATATATTATCTTATGAAGCTGCATTTATCTCGGTTTTAATGATCATGATAATCTCTATTTCAAAAGTTTATGTTGAAACAATGGGCTGGTACATACCTCACTGGACATGATTTTGGGTATAGATTGTTTATTTTTCTTGATTACATTTAGATAGCTATATTATGCATATCATTTGATAGCTCATGTTCCTCAAGGTCATTAATATTAATGGATTTTTAACTTCCATTAGTATCTTGACACGTTTTGTTTTATTTTAAATATTACAAGTTGATATTTAAAGTAATCTTCTTTATTACTTCCATCATCTATAACTTAAGAAAATATGGATTATAGTTCTCTCCTTGATTAGATAGTTTGTGTAATTTGTTATTCAGATGTTTATTTATGATTACATGATATTTCTCCTTTTAAAAAATTATTTTTATTTCATTTTGTGAATGAGCTTATTGAATATCATTTGATCGAGAGTTACCCCCTCCAACTTTTGGATTATTCTAAGAAATTCTAAAGCAGGAAGAGGTTTTTAAAGAGCTCTTTGGATGCATTAACATTGTTCCCTATCCGGGGGAAATTTTGAGGAACAACACCTTAGAGGGGTTATCTCCTTGACTCTTCCTCACGTGACCTAGTGTTTAGCTCATATGTTAGAGGAGGCTCTTGGCTATACTTATATGACAATTGGATTTTGTCTCTCCCTATATCGCAGTAGTACATTTGGGTCAAATTCCGATGGTGCATTCAACGCAATTGCCACTTTATCTTGTCGGGAGAACGACAAACCGCGGACCCCCTCAAACGTCGTTTCACATGAAGTCTCTTTTCATGTGGGCACGTGTCATCTCGGCTTTGACTGTCCAAACCCCATATAGCTGTTGTAAGACTGACGTCTTGGACGTGGAAAGAGAGAAGTAGTGGAGGTGGAAAGAGAGACGTCATGGACGTTGTTACACATTATTTTAGTCGCCCCGGTGATGTTTCTACATGCATGTGTTCAGGCTCCCAAAAGGATCTTTCTCATGAGAAAAGTGATTGATTTCCTCCTCTATAAAACTTGTTTTTAGAAGGACGTCGCAGGCTAGGCATAAGATACAGTGCGAAAATGCTTGATTTCCGCAGGCTGTCCTAAACTTGGCCTGCGGAGTTTCCGCAGGCTACTCTATAGACAGGGTGCGGCGGTGTTTGAAGACTAAGGAAAGAACGAAGTTCACGAAGGTGCTAGAAGGGAATATTCTAGAATATGAGGTGGAATCAGTATGGTTGGGATCCTACTGGCTTATCTGATTTGGTGGGATCATCCTAATCTCTTTAACCATCTCTCCTTCTCCTATATAATAATGGATTGCTCATGGAAAAGGTTAAGCAAGTAAGCAAGAGAAAACAAGATCAAGTAAGAAATTAATGAAGGAATAGGTTGAGAATTGTGTGAGGGATTCTATCTCAATTGATGCTTGACGTCTTCAATGGTCCATAAAGTTATTGTGGATCCTATTCATGAAAGTTTGGAGCAAGTGTGTGTGTTGGAGAAAAGGGCCACCGAAAGGGAACCTTGCAACATCAAGGTTGTTTGGTTGTATCTTCCACTTTTATTTAATATAATACAGTGGCATGTTTCTTTCCCATAAAATCATTCTCATTTTATTACATGACTCATTGATCA
>JASDQU010682835.1:8500-22627 GCA_032191745.1 Picea mariana
GGGGGGGGGGGTGGGGGGGGGTCTGACATGATGGTTAAAGAATGCACTCGAAAAAATGGTTGATATAGATTTTCTCAGATCAATGGTCAGTAAGGGATCCCGGACCCCCCCAACCTTTCTACCTTTCACAATGGGGGGAGCGGTCCAGAATGAAGCAGCGTCCAGGCGGGCCCCATCCCTACGTGGCATCATCTCATTGCATCTTACCTCCCTGCTCCAAACATTTACCACCTACCATTTTTCCAAATCACCACCATCATCCAGAGATGTCACATCCCAAAACCACCCTTTGCAAGTTCCATGTCATGACCCTGTCATCTTATCCCATCCATCTAACTGTTACGGGTCATGACTTTTCATTCGTCCCCAAATCACCATTCTGTATGTCAACTAGATACACACATTAGACGTCTTTCACCCTACCCTCTCATGTTCTAAAGGACCTATTAACCATTTATTACTGGCCACATACCCATCATTCACCTGACCTGTCCTTTTTCTCCCAACGGACACTCGTTCACTAAATCCCAACCCCGTTTCGGTTATTTGCATTGCACTCACACTGCATGCCTATCAGAGACTCATTCTCCTTCACCTCTGCAACATCTCATCCATCCTTAGATTTCACCTACTAATGTGTGCTTAGTGTGCAGGTACCGGTGGAAATCAATGGTGCCCAAAAGTAAAAAGTCAAATGTGGAGGAAAATCCTTTTCTCCCACATCCTCTCGATCTCGACCAGATCCCATTAGCAAACAAAGACTATTTAATCTCAGAAACTAGGTCTGAATTTGACTTTGTTGAGATACATTCATGGTTTAAAGACACCTTCATCGATCAGAGTGATGAAATTGGGCTGTCACAGTCAAGTCTCCCTCTGTATATTTTTCCCCAAGTCTACCACTTTCTCGAATTCGCTCTCAAATGCCAAGTGCACTACCTCCCTGATCAGAGAGCTACAGTATCTTTGTTTGGAGATACCTTTTTCCTTATTACACCCGAGGTCATTGATCAAATGATGCAGGTAGCCAGAGCCGAACCCCTTTCTCCCCTCGCAATTCAAAATTCTAACAGAAATGTATCAGAACCTATCTTTTCCCCAGAGAGCACAAATCTTTGAGTTGTTCCTCCCACAAGATGCCCAGTTCCCTAAGAAGAATCCTCCTTATCATTCCTCCATATTTTCTGAAAAGGGAAATCAGATTATCTCGACACTATTTTTTTTGCTCGGTTACTTCTCAGATGAATGGGTGGATGACCCTATCCTAGGTTTCATGTCCATTTTCTCCACTAAAGAGAAAGTTTCCATCTAGTTTGATTACAGTAGCTTTTTGGCTAAGAACCTACACAAGAAACTAGCAAATTTCCCTACAGAAGGCATGTTCCAGTATTCTTCAATACTGGCCTACATGTTTATGTTCTATCAAGTAGACAAATTTCCCTTTCTCATGCAGAAAATGGATAGCGACGGACAACCACAAGAAGTAACTTTATGGACGTCGTTGCTCATAAGAAACTTCACTAAGTTCAGTTTCAAACAATTCATCGAGTTGTTTTATCACCTAATGGTGGGCATGCTCAATGCAAGACCAGAACCAAGGATAAGCGAGGAGATCCAAAGAGTTCTGCACCTTTCAGATCTCTCAAAGACTGGGGATTGGTTCCTATACCAGAATCACATGGAGATCAGAGTGTATGGGTGTAAACTAGATCCGTACGAATTGCCCAAGTATGTGCGTGTTCGAATATTTTCACTAGAGTATATTCGTTAGATGATAAATTCAGATGACATTCATTTTGTGTCTCTGAAGAAAAAATAACAGATGAGGATTAAAGGGAAAATAGGACCGTTCATCTGCAATAGTCGAACTGTTGAGGAAGAGGCATATAAACTATTAAAGGAAATGAAATTCAACACCAATTTTGTTTGGCATTATGATCCAAGTGGGATGATTGCAGAGATGAGAACCTAAAACAAAAGTTCACCTTATGCCCACACCCTCAAACCAAAAATTGAAAAATATGTGAACCAAATAGAGTGGGAGGAAAATACTCTGGTAGATACTGAATAGCAGGAGGCTCCTTCAGTTTCATTTTCACAGACTACCACTCCACAGATACCAAAGGAAAAAGTTCCAAGAAAGGATACCTCTCCTTCAATCACTGAGGTATCAGCAGAAGATTTTCAGGTATACAGCAAAAGACCCAAAACCACTCATGTTATTCAAAATTCTAGTGAGGAGGAGCCTTACTCTGCCAAAGTGTTTGAGGGAAAACATCAGGTGGTGACCACTCCTTCTTCAAAGAAGCAAACGGATATAGCTGTGACCACCCAAAATTTACAAGGATCTGTACCCTTGATAATTTTTGAAAAATATTACATGATTAAAAAGAAGAACTAGATGCTAACCAACAACACTTATGCTCAGTTCTGGAAGAAAACCTCCATAGAATAACATATACTCTTGTTAGATTTTGACACAGAGAAAGGAAGAATTCATCTAGTATTTCTATAGGCACAGGTGCCTCAACCCAAAGAGATCATTGACTACAAAAGGTCAACTATTGTTTTTGACACCAAACAAGTCCATCCAGCTGAACAAATGGATTTTTACAGACAAACTAGAGATATAGTTTTCTCCACCTTGGCACATGCTTCCTCTGCAACAACGAAGTTACAGATATCTCTAAACAATGTTCAGACCCAATTGAAGTTGGAAAAGATATCCTCTTTTGCAAAGGATAACATAATAAAATCCTTAGAGGAGTTGGTGCTCAAGATTAGGTATGATCCTTCAAATGTAAAGGCAACAGAGGAGATGATAAAGAAAAAGAATTTTGACATTGCATCTCTGAGAAAATAGCTAAAATTTCCACCAACAGAGGATTCACAAGCTAAAGAAATAGCTGAGGTAGAAGATGAGAAAGAGGAATTGTTGAAGCTAATCATGCAGCAGAACGCACAGATAAAGGATATGGAGGCAGAATTGGAAAGGTTAGTGAAAGAGAAGGAGCAATCAACCCCAATGAAATTTATTCCATTGAGTGCAGTTCCCCTTACAGAAGTCAGTACAATAGTTGTACCAACGACCACTACAGCAAAAATTCCATTAGGAACTCCATTGGCAGCATTGGAAAAGACTGTGGAGCTAGCAAAGTCCATGGAGGAGATGACTCTGCAAGGAACAAAGATCAATAGGCTAAAAATGGAGGTTGAAAGTCTCCAGGAACTCAAGTATTCCTTCCAAACAAGATACAATGTTGAGAGACAAGCATCGAAGAAGCTTAAGCAAGAAATACAACAGCTCTAGAAACAAACAGTGGCAAGAAATACATTAGCAAAGGCTAAGGAAAATATCTGGACAAACATCTCCAATTCCATAAACGAGATTTGGCCCATGGTGCAAATCATGTTTGAAAAACATGATATGGTGCTAAAGAGAAGGCAGACCATTGACAGGATAAGAAGAGAGTTGAATGAAATGCCCTCGACAGTTAATGAGATCATCAAGTTTTTGAATTCAAAAACCAAGGAAGAGCTCGAAGAACTGAAATTCGAAGACAGAACAAAAACCATCCTTGATGTCAAAAGAGTGTTGACCAAAAAAGGATTAATGTTGCAGTTGGAAGAGAAAGCTCAAAACATGGACATTGAAGTTCAGAGATTTTTTAACAATCTTGAGGCCTCACAGAAAAAGGGCCTTCCTGGTCTACTTGTCCTAAATGATAAATTGATGACTTTATCTGATTATAAGAAAAATATTGCCACCATGGCCAAAGACAGTTCCAAGTTTTCAGGGATATAGGGCAACACCACGGGAAAAGATTTCTTGGAGACTTTGCAGCCTAACCTCAGCATACAGCACGAAATCAAGTACATTTTCCTCACTAAGACGACTTTTTCTAAGTACACTGAGATGGATGAAATCTACCTTCGCCTATTGAAAGTTACCATCCCTAGCACACAAAGATGGGATGAGCTATGCAAATTGATAGAGTAAATTTAGAGGTCTCGTCCAACGCAGTGTCCAACGCAGTCAAAGTCATCTAAATGACTCACCAATGGTCTTCCCCAAAATCAACATGAGAGATTCGACACATCATCATCAGTTACTATATTTCTGCATCCTGTTAGATAGTTAGTTAGAATTCAGGGTCTGCAACGTCCTGATCATTAATGACAGGGTCATTTGTAACTCTGATTATAAATATTTCAAACTTAGAAGTATTGAGGGTTGATCTTTACGCCCAAGAAAGCTTTAATCATTGTAATTTGTATCAAGATGTTATTCAAGTAATACAAAGAGACATTTCACAGTATTCCTGCGTGTTATCTATTGGTGAAGCTTCATCTGTCTTCGTAAAAACGTTTTTCTTTCTCAGTTATCATATTGTTTTTCTAATCTAATCTTTAAAAGAATTTAAAGTTGCAAAATTTTCCATTGTGTACTGTGTTCCCAATATTTTATAGATTTAAATGCTTTCTTTCTGATGTTACAACAAAGAAATTCTTAAATGCTTTTTTGTTCTAACTGATATCTCACCTTTTTCAGCAATACATCATTTTTATTCCTAAAGAATCCAACAGTTGCACTATCTTTCCCTATAAAACGAATCTTATAAAAACTATCTTTGAGCTCCATATTTTTAAAAAAGACCCCATAGCCCAATGGAAGCATAATTTATACTTGGCCATTTCATTTAGAAACAATACAAACAACTCAATTATATTCTTTTTTAACTAGCCTAAAATCTGGAAAATCCAAACAAATCTAAAACTTACAGAGAAATCCCTCTCTGAAACTAGTAGGGCTAGCTCCCAGTTTCAAAGTGGTTGGTTAAGGTTACCTCTGATAGATTTATTCTTACCTCACAACAACCTCTAGGAATTTACAAAGTGATAACAACATCCACCATCAGTTTTCCCATCTGCAGATTGTCCTCGATCCATTTACCTAATAAAGAAACCCATCCATGAGGCCCCCACCCTCCACTAGTTCTCTTTCACCAACTTGTTCCCTAAATATGCCAATCCATATTTCATCGGGCCACCGATTTCTATATCTGTATACTCAACCCAAATTATTCTTTATTCATTTGGTACTTGTATAAATCCCTTGTTTCCAACATCTACATAGTTTTTTTTTCATCATCCCCAATGGCCTTCTTTTACCTAGAAGAGAAACCTAAATCTCCCTTGGTTGGGGCATCCACTCTTTTTTCATACAACCATCATTGATAAATCCCAAGTATCCCAAATCCATGTAACAACGATCTCTGAGTTTCCTCACTTTTTCATCCTCCAACACAGTTTAACCCCATGTCTAGTTGTCCCTCTGACACTAGATCCAGTTTTACGATCGTTTCCAATCATCCTTCAACACCTCAACCAAGGGAATTCATGAGTCCCATAGTGTCTTTACTTCTTCCATGTTACCCATCAGTACCTGATATCACCTATTAATTAGGGGATTTCAAGATGCCCTTTGCTTCTTGACGTCGTGTCTCCCTTCATGTTGACATCAGCACAGTTTCCAGAAGGGTAGCAATATCTTGACTCTCATTACCTTTTCAGTGAGGATTCTTCGACATAACAGAGAGAGTCATCATTGATTTTTTATTCCATTGACCCCCATAACATTCGACTTCAACAAACTCTCATGTTAAGGTGGGTCTTACTATGCGACCATTGCATTTTTTTCATACCAGCCAAAGACCTCTGAATTTGATAGGTCATCAATGCCTATGAGTCATCGACACTTATTATTGTCGTCCACTACTCGTTTCAGAGCCAGTTCACCATTTAGAACCATCAATTGTCATTATCAATCTCCCCCGAGGACACTACAGCTATCTACATCCTCATACACCTTCAGTTATAGTCCCACATTTTAGTTTCATAACATGAGCATGGGGCATGCCCGTCTTGTTTGTATATAGATTTTATTTTTTCTCCTAGAGAAAATTTTGGTTCTCACCATTTTCCCTCTCCCTCCAGTGGATCACTCTTGCAGTTCCTCTCTTCACTCTTCCTTACAATCAAACTCTCAGCAAAATAAACATTGATGTATTTCGGTTATATGTATTCTCCTAACCTCACACCTCAGGGGGCATCTGTTATCACCAAACAATATTTCAAAGCATTACAAACAATGGTTGAATAAAGACATCAATTCCAACAACAATTAGTACACCCAAAGCATCAAAATCCATAAAAAAGGCATAAAACTATATACTTGGTTCATAAATCAAAGTACACAAATTCACCAAAGGAAGCGTGTGCATTATGCATAGAATGCATGGGATAACACAACCCTAAATGTTCACTGTGTGAAGAATGCGCAAGATGCACAATTGTATATGAGAAAATCCGCACACTTCTCATGAACGACTCATTTATGAATCTTGTCGGCCTCTCAACCACTTCAAGTCTGACTTCCAACATGATTTGACACTCGGATCTGAGCGAAATCTAGCTTGGAGTTTGGTCAAGGGATAGGAAGTGCCCTAAAAGGCCCCTTGTTTACATCATGAACCAGTTATATCTTGCCATGAATGGACACTATAAATATATTTCATGGGTGTGCTAAGACAATAATAACTTCAAGGTATCGTTATGTTTCAATAATTCTTCTTTGAGAATTCTATTTTCTCTTTGAATCATTCAAGCACTATAGCAAGGGCCATTCCACTCACCTCTTGAGAGGATTGAAATTGTATTTCTTCACCATTAATACTTTCCATTGTATGAAGAGAAGAGCTCTTTATTAGGGAACTCAAGAGCCCTCCCAAGGAGGAAGAGGGGATTGATAAGCCCCTGCATTTATCTATGGTGCTAGCCTATCAATACATTGATCCATTGGTCGCTATATGATTGTCATTTTTCATTTTTCATTGTTCTAGTTCTCGCAAGCTTCTTTAACATTTATTTCCTTTTGTTTTTATTTCCTTTTTTCATGTGTATTTGGTTATCTAATCAACTCATAAATCTCTGTCTTGTTTATTTGACTTAACTAGGCAAGTAAGTGTCGTGTTTTTGCTCACCTATGTGACAAAACCAACACAACACTATGTACACATGAATTATTCATTATTATTCATAAAATGGAAATTAATTCAGTGTGAGAATCCATATCCCGTTTATTTTCCTAATCTCAAGGAAAAATTGAGAATCTCGCGGATAGTTGAGATATTTTCTCAAACCAAAATCCTATTTTGGTGAATCTAGAGATACATTTCCTCCTTAATATCCTTGAGAGATATTTTATCCCTAAAATCCTTGAGAGATATTTTCTCCCTAAAATCTTGGAGATCCCAATTTAGTGGATCTAGTGAGAGATCTTCTCCATGGTGGTTAAGCCTCCAAATCCTATATAACGAGGGATTTCCATGGTGAAAGGAGGAATATTTTAGGTGTCAAACCTTTGATCCTAGGGGCAAGATTTTAGGTTTCAAACCTTTGATCCCGAGGGGAATATTATAGGTATCAAACCTTTGATTATGGAGGAAGAATCAGAATTTTTATTTCAATATTCATGAAAGGGCTAGACGAGGAGTGTTGTGGGTGGGAAATCCCCCTACGGACTAGAATTAAGGGTTTTGTAATGCATGAAGAAATGACCTAAAGTATCCTACTTCTTACCATCATTAAACCCCATTATTCATATGTAAATATACGGTTAAAAGGATCAAGTTATTGTACCTTAGTTTCCATGTTTGATGTTGATCCTTTAACGTTTGGTCTCTCCTTGACTACAAATCTCCTCCCAAAGCTGACATGCATTCATAAACAGACAAACAAAGAAATCCAAACATGCATATGATCTATGAACTAATGCGTTAGAGATTCTATCAAAATATAATTAATATTAAACATTAAAAACCTCATATGGCGGGACGGGAAAAGAACCTATTTTATTAATCTCATAAGAGTAACTTACAATAGTGAGATCGACCACTGCTCCTCGAATTTGGTCCTGGGCTCCTCTTCAACTATGCTCCAACTGCTTTTGTATATGCTTCTCTTCACACAATGGTTGAAAAAGGTTGGGACATAGGGAATGCAAAATCAGGTAGAGTTTCTTTACAATTATTTTCCTCCTCCAAATGGGACCCCTACCCCTTCTTTTATAGGCTGAAAAGGGCTAGGTATTTGGTTGAATAACCGGATGTAGGCAGTAAAACGGTTTTAGGAAACCTACCCGGAAATTTTTATTCCGTCTACAACTTTCTGTTTTTCGTGCTTTTGTAGGTATATGTGGGTTGTAGTGGGCCAGATAGCATATACATGCATGCAGTAGTGGAGCAGGGCGCGTGTGCCTTCAAAAAGGGTGTTTTTAAGAAGAGTTGTTCAGTAGTGGCTTGGAAAAAATGGAAAATGAAATGGCTTGATGCCAGTTATCCATGTATGGTGAAAATTAGGGTTATAATAAATGCCCCCTAATGTATGAGGTCAGAAGAGCATCTGATGGCCGAAATACATTATCAATATTTACCAATGTACGAAACAAGTGAGCCCAGTGACCAGATTTCGGGAGGTGTCATCTACAAAATAACAATTGTCTCACTGAGGCGGGCATACCCATGCTCAAGATGAAATAAAATCATGGGTGCCAATCAAATACACTACAGATCCATGTCATATAACTATATAAAGTGTAGCCGCAAGCAATACATAGTGGATCTACATCTCGAAATAAAAAATATATACATGTATAGTATCCATCTTCCAGAATATAATAAGGCCTAATGGCTGGAGATGAGGCCTTCAGAGCTCAAGAAAAAAGTTCAAAATCTTCACAACTCAGGTAGGAGTGTAATATGAGTGTACGAATTCACTGCCCAGAGGTCTTCGATGACTTGTTAGGAACGGACTACAGGATCTGGATGATCAGGCTAAGGAAGTCATTGATTTCTAGCAAAGACTTGATTGGACTTTCGATATGGTTGGGCATGAGGGCAAGAGAAAAACTGCAGAGGGGCTGACTCAAGCTTGGTAAAAAATTTCCTCGGACAATAGCACAACAAAATATGAGACTCAGGTAGCATGGTATTTGACATAATTTTACGATGCAAGAGGCAACGCAAACTCTCCAAATGTTTGGAAGAATAACCAAACAAAGGAGGGCACAACTCTATGTAGCGAGAAAAACTTCCTAAGATCAGGTTAAATCCCAAATCTTGAAGAACAAATGGAAGGATGTGTTTTTTCAAAGAGCGACTCATTATGCTGCTAACAAAAAGAAAATACTTTTCCCTTCCTCTTTTTGGGGTATATTTGATTTTCTTTTGTATTTTTCAATAATTTTGGAAAGCCTAAAAAAGAATAAAAGAATGCTATGTTACAAAGGAGTATCGGGTTTCGCAGACAATGGATTCTCAGAGCAAAAGGATATGTGCAAGAAAAGAACACTCGAGAAAAATTCTCCATGGGCCAAAGTGTCAAGACGCAGAGGAAAAGTGCTATAGGGCTTGTGTATGAGGCATGCTTCAGATGGTTTAGTTGAGGGCAGCATGGAGCCAACATTAGGGCAAAGACGCAGGTATGCAAATGCAATTAATAAGACACAATGGTAATGTACTTTGATGTGGTTTTAACGAGCCCAGAGAAGGTAAAATCGGTGGCTTTTCATATTTAGAGAGTTTGAAAAAACATAAAAGGAGACTCCACTGGGGTACCTTTTTCGAAGGTAGTCTAGTTGGTTCGAAAAAACGGGTAAACTAGCACCAAAATGACGTCTATTCAAAACCATTTTAATGAGTGTGATAAAGACAAGATCACTCAGCAATTTTTTCATATTTAAGGAGTCTGAAAAAAGCTTAAATATGGACTCTGTATGAGATGTTCTTCTGGACCATTTTAACGAGTGTGAAGGAACAAGGTCACTCGACGATCTTTTCAATTTTAGGGAGTCTGAAAAGAGCTTAACTATGGACTCTGTGGGGGTTCCTTTTTCATAAATTTAGCCCCCTCAGGCCCGAAAAAGGGTTTAAATCATACCTAAGAATACTGTTCTAGGGAACTAAATCTCATGGAGTATACCTTTTTTCATACAACTGACCATCCAGACCAAAAAGGGGTAAACTACCGTCGTACAGAAGTGCCTTCAAATTTCAATTTAGTGAGTGTGAAGATCAACAAGATCACTCAACAATCTTTTCATGTTTAGAGGGTCTGAAAAGGGATTAAAAGAAGACCCAAGGGAGGCTACGACTCATGTATGAGAATGGTTCAGGTAGAACCCACTGCTAGGCTCAAACCAAGAGTCTCTTCGATAGTCAATTTGGAAAGTCTCCCAATAGGGAGTAAAACACAAACCATGGTGTAATTCCACCCACAATATAGAAACTATAGTCATGGCTTCAAATATAACCTCATTTGAAGGCAATTCAAAATCTGAGAAATCATGCAAACAAGAGTTGACAGCCCCAAAGGGTGAAGTAAACTAACCATATTCCATATGATGATGGAGGCTCTAACCTGGACTGGCCGATTCTGTCCATGAAGAATCACAAGAATGAGGGCTTGAGGATCTACATAAAATGAGATCAGACTCAGAAGGAGACTCAAGATCACTTGGACCAAGAGAGGGAAACAAGGGCTCCCCTGCCCCCATTGGATAAACCAATGGACCAATTACTGAGACCAAGTCTCGAGAAGGAAAACATGATTACATAGGTTCTTTCTCAGAAGCAATTGAACATCGAGGATAAGATGCCACATAATTAACCCGTGGTGGGCTAGAGTCTACTCGAAAACTAGGAACATGTAAAGGGGTAGTCTGAAATAAAGTTGAATTAGGATGGTGGTTATCAGGTGCCAACTGGTCGATAGTGACAATGCTTCCATTGTGAGGGAAATGCATCACCCGGAAGATCATAGACACCACAACGTTCATAGCATATACATAATCGTGCCTGAGAAGCATATTGAAATCTAACGGGCCTTACACCAATATAACATCAACAAGGACAGTCTTCCCACCTAACAAGCTAGGTAACTGAGGAAGAACCCCCAAATATTTAC
The DNA here is from genome assembly GCA_032191745.1 of Picea mariana. NCBI lineage: Eukaryota > Viridiplantae > Streptophyta > Pinopsida > Pinales > Pinaceae > Picea > Picea mariana. Next base: position 19,526 of record JASDQU010682835.1, read on the forward strand.
CAGGACGTCTGTCAAAAGCCAAAATCTCATGCGAAGTAGATACAAGCTCGGGAGATCCCAAGACTTTCCAAACCGAGAATAAAATACTTGCAGAGGATCCTTCATCCACAATGCATCAATAGATGTTTGTTGAATTAAATTCAACTCTTATTCGAAAAGGTGCATAAGAAGGAATACGAGGGTCAACAAGATCATTCCAATCAAAGGAAACCATCCTAGGTATTGGGGGGGGTGTGCTCGGAATGAGCGGAATGCCCCCTTGTTCTAAAAGTACTGAATTGGAAATGCTAAAAACATAGTCGGTAGACACTTCACTCCCAAAGAGAGGAGTTGGATCTGTCGAAGATTGCAATGGTGTGACCACTTTGGTAGACTCGACACTCTCAAAGAGAAGAGTGGGATCAGATAAAGACTACATATGCGTGACCAATTTCTCAAACAATGACTGCATAGGCTACGAGACTACATGGTCTAAAGGAAACTCACCCCTCAAAAGAGGAGTGTGATAAACCGATGACTGCATCAACATGACCACTTTCTCAACCAATGGATGAATAGGTTGAGAGACTACAAGGTATGAAGGCACCTCACCCCTCAAAAGAGGAGTGGGATCAACTGATGACTGCATTGACATGACCACTTTCTCAACCAATGGCTGAATAGACTGTGATGAATCCTTAGAAGACTCAGAATTAGAAGAACTTGCAGACAAGGATCAAAATCTTTGTACCTCTAGAATTCTAGGGCATAGATGAGTAAGGTGATCTCCCTTGCAAAGCTTACAAGGGAACTTAGGCTTGCATCCTATACACCTAGGTTTCTCAACATAATCAATGCCCCCAACATGACTAGCAGTGGTTGGTTTCACATCTCCAACATGACTTGCAAAGGTTGGTGATGGGTGGATAACATGACTTACAGAGGCTATAGACCTATTGCCAGTGTAACTAGCAGTGACTGGAATTTTTCCCCCAACATTACTTGTAGAGGGTGGGTGCGTGCCCCCAACATAACTTGTAGAGGTTGGGTGTTGGTCTTCAATGCGACTTGCATGGGTTTTCGACCTATCTCCAACATGACTCGCAGAGGTTGGTGATTTCTTCTTCCTATTCTTCCTCTTTCTATTTCATTTAGACTTCTGGTTATTAGTAACTGTACTTTCACTAGAGGTGGGAGAAGGAAGAGGAGAAGACTTTGCTGACGAAGAAACATCAACAGGGTTCCCATGACTTAAGGTGTTTAACTGAGAAGCGTCAAGAGAATTTAGGACATTTGGAATGGTACCCAACCAAACCGATAGTCCCACATTCAACCTGAGAATGTACAAAGTGGCCATCAAAGAGACACCAACATTTCCGAAGAAGGTAAAAGCACAAGTATTCCCTTGTAAAGAGGCTCCTTGGTTGGTATCGTCAGGAACTTTATCCATGAAGATATTATGCATAGGTTCTTCCCTTGCGGGATCGTTCAAGTCCATAAAAGTCTCACACACTGACTCTGGTGAACCATTGTTATAAAAGCAATGCCTATACAGAGGTGGCTCCACATTTCTAAGTGGAAGACCAAAAAGTCCTCATGACCAATGGAGTGGAAATTCTACCACCCTAGGTCAGAGACCCAAATAAATAATTGACTAACTCACTATGGAAAGCGAGGGAGCATAGAGCACACACTAAAAAATTCCTAAAGGAAAATCAAGAAAATGACTAACTAGTAGGAAGAACAGTTATACCAGCCAACACTAGAGCAACTTTGTTAAGCCCTAATATTGGCTCATTACCCCTTAATTGGGGCATATTATATTAGTAATGTTATTTTATTTATGTCCGCTTTAGGCCATTAGTTGTAATTATACCTCCTAGCCTCCTATATATACCAAGGAGACATTTTCATTTTGAATCATCTTGTACTTGAACATTTAAGTGGGGTAAAAGGAGGTAACCCCCTCGAAGAGGCCTATTATCTGAAATTATCTATTTTTCAAGGCGTTGAGTGCTTTTCCTGAGGTTTTTCTATGCTATATTGATGTTTGGTTCTTAACATATGGTATCAGAGCTCAAGGTCTTGGGGTTTCGCTGCTACATCTGAGACACTGTGAAATTTTCACTATAACTTATTTTCTAAAATGTTTCAAAAGGAACGGATTGGGGAATATTTAGTAGATGGATCAAGGTACTTTGGGTTCAAAATTAAGCTCCTGAGGACTTACACTTTTGGAGATATAGACTGTACAAGATAGGGTTCTGGAATCATCCTGAAATGAGTCATTGTGGAATTTTCACTATAAAATTTTCAGACCCTCAACTATGGAGGCCATTTACATAAATTAGTAAGGTATCTGTGGTAAAAATTTAGCTTCTTGGTTATCTTAAATTTGTAGATACACCTTGTGTAAGATAGGGTATCTGACTAGTTCTATTGACTAGTCTCAAGAAGGTGTTCCAGGTAAAACATTCATAACTTCTTGCTAGAGTATCCAAATTGAGTGGGACTAGTTTCATTGGATCGTGGACAGTCTGTAGTATTTTGGATGTGAGTTTCAGAATTTGATATCAATTATTTTGTGTGGGGCATGCTATACAAGTGAGATCTCATGGAAAGGCCAAAAATCGGCAAGTTATGAGGAAGTTACCGTAAATTCCACTTGGCACATCCAATTTTGATCAGACCTATGGCATTGCAGAGAAGAAATATCAAAGAACTACCTAAAAGAAATTTTCATACCCAGAAGGGCCGAAACTTGGGAGATAGAACAGAATAAATATTGTCTAGAAAAACCGCCTCAAAATCAAGATTCAAAAGTGATACTTGGCAAACATGCCACCAAAAAAGGGACCTTCTACACCAAATAAGCCTCCATAAAATCCTAATTGGACTCTTGATGAAGGTGAATAAATGCGTAGGGACATAAATGAACTACAAAAGAAGATGGATTCAATAGAAGCTAAGTTGGATACTAAGATGGATGGCTTAAAAGGGGAGATCATGGAAGTATTGAAAAATTTCGTAACAGAGAAGACACCTGAAAGTGAAAATGCATCCCATGAAATTCATGATGAGGACACAAGGAAGGTGAATCAAGAATGGAGAAACTCCAACTTT